>JAPMLY010001033.1:0-135978 GCA_026401115.1 Tetraselmis chui
CTCCACTTGGGGGGTACGTTACCTGCTAATCTCCACCCGTCGAGCACTTAGCCCGGCACGGTGAGTGTCGGTAAAAGGTTAATCTCCACTTGGGGGGTACGCTACCGGTCAATCTCCACCCGTCGAGCACTTAGCCCGGCACGGTGAGTGTCGGTAAAAGGTTAATCTCCACTTGGGAGGTGCGCTACCGGCTAACCTCCACCCGCCGAGCACTTAGCCCGGGGCGGAGAGTGTCGGTAAAATGTTAATCTCCACTTGGGGGGTGCGCTACCTGTTAATCTCCACCCGTCGAGCACTTAGCCCGGCACGGTGAGTGTCGGTAAGGGGTTAATCTCCACTTGGGGGGTACGCTACCTGTTAATCTCCACCCGCCGAGCACTTAGCCCGGCACGGTGAGTGTCGGTAAAAGGTTAATCTCCACTTGGGAGGTACGCTACCGGCTAACCTCCACCCGCCGAGCACTTAGCCCGGGGCGGAGAGTGTCGGTAAAAGGTTAATCTCCACTTGGGGGGTACGCTACCTGTTAATCTCCACCCGTCGAGCACTTAGCCCGGGGCGGAGTGTGTCGGTAAAAGGTTAATCTCCACTTGGGGGGTACGCTACCTGTTAATCTCCACCCGTCGAGCACTGAGCCCGGCACGGTGAGTGTCGGTAAGGGGTTAATCTTCACTAGGGGGGTACGCTACCGCTTAATCTCCACCCGCCGAGCACTTAGCCCGGGGCGGAGAGTGTCGGTAAAAGGTTAATCTCCACTTCGGGGGTACGCTACCGCTTAATCTCCACCCACCGAGCACTTAGCCCGGGGCGTAGAGTGTCGGTAAAAGGTTAATCTCCACTTGGGGGGTACGCTACTTGTTAATCTCCACCCGTCGAGCACTTAGCCCGGCACGGTGAGTGTCGGTAAAAGGTTAATCTCCACTTGGGGGGTACGCTACCTGTAAATCTCCACCCGTCGAGCACTTAGCCCGGCACGGTGAGTGTCGGTAAAAGGTTAATCTCCACTTGGGGGGTACGCTACCGTTTAATCTCCACCCGTCGAGCACTTAGCCCGGCACGGTGAGTGTCGGTAAAAGGTAAATCTCCACTTCGGAGGTACGCTACCGGCTAACCTCCACCCGCCGAGCACTTAGCCCGGGGCGGAGTGTGTCGGTAAAAGGTTAATCTCCACTTGGGGGGTACGCTACCTGTTAATCTCCACCCGTCGAGCACTTAGCCCGGGGCGGTGAGTGTCGGTAAAAGGTTAATCTCCACTTCGGGGGTACGCTACCGCTTAATCTCCACCCGTCGAGGACTAAGCCCGGCACGGTGAGTGTCGGTAAGGGGTTAATTTCCACTTTGGAGGTACGCTACCGCTTAATCTCCACCCGTCGAGCACTAAGCCCGGGGCGGAGAGTGTCGGTAAGGGGTTAATCTCCACTTGGGGGGTACGCTACCTGTTAATCTCCACCCGCCGAGCACTTAGCCCGGCACGTTGAGTGTCGGTAAAAGGTTAATCTCCACTTGGGAGGTACGCTACCGGCTAACCTCCACCCGCCGAGCACTTAGCCCGGGGCGGAGTGTGTCGGTAAAAGGTTAATCTCCACTTGGGGGGTACGCTACCTGTTAATCTCCACCCGTCGAGCACTTAGCCCGGGGCGGTGAGTGTCGGTAAAAGGTTAATCTCCACTTCGGGGGTACGCTACCGCTTATTCTCCACCCGCCGAGCACTTAGCCCGGGGCGTAGAGTGTCGGTAAAAGGTTAATCTCCACTTGGGGGGTACGCTACCTGTTAATCTCCACCCGTCGAGCACTTAGCCCGGCACGGTGAGTGTCGGTAAAAGGTTAATCTCCACTTGGGGGGTACGCTACCTGTTAATCTCCACCCGTCGAGCACTTAGCCCGGCACGGTGAGTGTCGGTAAGGGGTTAATCTTCACTTGGGGGGTACGCTACCGCTTAATCTCCACCCGCCGAGCACTTAGCCCGGGGCGGAGAGTGTCGGTAAAAGGTTAATCTCCACTTGGGGGGTACGCTACCTGTTAATCTCCACCCGCCGAGCACTTAGCCCGGCACGGTGAGTGTCGGTAAAAGGTTAATCTCCACTTGGGAGGTACGCTACCGGTTAATCTCCACCCGCCGAGCACTTAGCCCGGGGCGGAGAGTGTCGGTAAAAGGTTAATCTCCACTTGGGGGGTACGCTACCTGTTAATCTCCACCCGTCGAGCACTTAGCCCGGGGCGGTGAGTGTCGGTAAAAGGTTAATCTCCACTTCGGGGGTACGCTACCGCTTAATCTCCACCCGTCGAGGACTAAGCCCGGCACGGTGAGTGTCGGTTAAGGCTAGGGATCAGCCATCGATGCATCGTCGATAGTATCATCATCACATGGTGATAGTGCCATCGATGTGATAGGTTGCGATATCGACATCGACACGATGGCAGTAGTGCTAGTATCAATGCCATCAATTATCAAAACAATTGTAAATATTGATTATCTAAGCCCGATGTATCGATATATCGTCCCAAATATCGATATATCGGCGATATTATCGGCTGAAATTGCCATCGATGTCAGTATCCCAAACTATCAATACCATCAACATCGACAATCCAAGATATCAATACCATTAACATCGACGTTGCGAAATATCATTACCATCAACATCGACAAAATTCACTTGATCCCTAGCCTTAGTGTCGGTAAGGGGTTAATCTCCACTTTGGAGGTACGCTACCGCTTAATCTCCACCCGTCGCGCACTAAGCCCGGGGCGGAGAGTGTCGGTAAGGGGTTAATCTCCACTTGGGGGGTACGCTACCTGTTAATCTCCACCCGCCGAGCACTTAGCCCGGCACGGTGAGTGTCGGTAAGGGGTTAATCTCCACTTGGGAGGTACGCTACCGGCTAACCTCCACCCGCCGAGCACTTAGCCCGGGGCGGAGAGTGTCGGTAAAAGGTTAATCTCCACTTGGGGGGTACGCTACCTGTTAATCTCCACCCGTCGAGCACTTAGCCCGGGGCGGTGAGTGTCGGTAAAAGGTTAATCTCCACTTCGGGGGTACGCTACCGCTTATTCTCCACCCGCCGAGCACTTAGCCCGGGGCGTAGAGTGTCGGTAAAAGGTTAATCTCCACATGAGGGGGTACGCTACCTGTTAATCTCCACCCGTCGAGCACTTAGCCCGGCACGGTGAGTGTCGGTAAAAGGTTAATCTCCACTTGGGGGGTACGCTACCGCTTAATCTCCACCAGTCGTGCACTAAGCCCGGCACGGAGAATGTGGGTAAGGGGTTAATCTCCACTTCGGGGGTACGCTACCGCTTAATCTCCACCCGTCGAGGACTAAGCCCGGCACGGTGAGTGTCGGTAAGGGGTTAATCTCCACTCAGGAGGTACGCTACCGCTTAATCTCCACCCGTCGAGAACCAAGCCCGGCACGTAGAGTGTCGGTAAGGGGTTAATCTCCACTTTGGAGGTACGCTACCGCTTAATCTCCACCCGTCGAGCACTAAGCCCGGAACGGAGAGTGTCGCTAAAAGGTTAATCTCCACGTCGGGGGTATGCTACCGCTTAATCTCCACCCGTCGAGGACTAAGCCCGGCACGGTGAGTGTCGGTAAGGGGTTAATCTCCACTTTGGAGGTACGCTACCGCTTAATCTCCACCCGTCGTGCACTAAGCCCGGGGCGGAGAATGTGGGTAAGGGGTTAATCTCCACTTCGGGGTTACGCTACCGCTTAATCTCCACCCGTCGAGCACTTATCCCGGCACGGTGAGTGTCTCTATAAGATTAACCTCCACTTTGGAGGTATGCTACCGCTTAATCTCCACCCGTCGAGCACTACTAAGCCCGGCACGGTGAGTGTCGCTAAAAGGTTAATCTCCACCCGCCGAGCACTTAGCCCGGGGCGGAGAGTGTCTGTAAAAGGTTAATCTCCACTTGGGGGGTACGTTACCTGCTAATCTCCACCCGTCGAGCACTTAGCCCGGCACGGTGAGTGTCGGTAAAAGGTTAATCTCCACTTGGGGGGTACGCTACCGGTCAATCTCCACCCGTCGAGCACTTAGCCCGGCACGGTGAGTGTCGGTAAAAGGTTAATCTCCACTTGGGAGGTGCGCTACCGGCTAACCTCCACCCGCCGAGCACTTAGCCCGGGGCGGAGAGTGTCGGTAAAATGTTAATCTCCACTTGGGGGGTGCGCTACCTGTTAATCTCCACCCGTCGAGCACTTAGCCCGGCACGGTGAGTGTCGGTAAGGGGTTAATCTCCACTTGGGGGGTACGCTACCTGTTAATCTCCACCCGCCGAGCACTTAGCCCGGCACGGTGAGTGTCGGTAAGGGGTTAATCTCCACTTGGGAGGTACGCTACCGGCTAACCTCCACCCGCCGAGCACTTAGCCCGGGGCGGAGTGTGTCGGTAAAAGGTTAATCTCCACTTGGGGGGTACGCTACCTGTTAATCTCCACCCGTCGAGCACTTAGCCCGGCACGGTGAGTGTCGGTACGGGGTTAATCTCCACTTGGGGGGTACGCTACCTGTTAATCTCCACCCGTCGAGCACTGAGCCCGGCACGGTGAGTGTCGGTAAGGGGTTAATCTTCACTTGGGGGGTACGCTACCGCTTAATCTCCACCCGCCGAGCACTTAGCCCGGGGCGGAGAGTGTCGGTAAAAGGTTAATCTCCACTTGGGGGGTACGCTACCTGTTAATCTCCACCCGCCGAGCACTTAGCCTGGCACGGTGAGTGTCGGTAAAAGGTTAATCTCCACTTGGGAGGTACGCTACCGGTTAATCTCCACCCGCCGAGCACTTAGCCCGGGGCGGAGAGTGTCGGTAAAAGGTTAATCTCCACTTGGGGGGTACGCTACCTGTTAATCTCCACCCGTCGAGCACTTAGCCCGGGGCGGTGAGTGTCGGTAAAAGGTTAATCTCCACTTCGGGGGTACGCTACCGCTTAATCTCCACCCGTCGAGGACTAAGCCCGGCACGGTGAGTGTCGGTAAGGGGTTAATCTCCACTTTGGAGGTACGCTACCGCTTAATCTCCACCCGTCGCGCACTAAGCCCGGGGCGGAGAGTGTCGGTAAGGGGTTAATCTCCACTTGGGGGGTACGCTACCTGTTAATCTCCACCCGCCGAGCACTTAGCCCGGCACGGTGAGTGTCGGTAAGGGGTTAATCTCCACTTGGGAGGTACGCTACCGGCTAACCTCCACCCGCCGAGCACTTAGCCCGGGGCGGAGAGTGTCGGTAAAAGGTTAATCTCCACTTGGGGGGTACGCTACCTGTTAATCTCCACCCGTCGAGCACTTAGCCCGGGGCGGTGAGTGTCGGTAAAAGGTTAATCTCCACTTCGGGGGTACGCTACCGCTTAATCTCCACCCGCCGAGCACTTAGCCCGGGGCGTAGAGTGTCGGTAAAAGGTTAATCTCCACTTGGGGGGTACATTACCTGTTAATCTCCACCCGTCGAGCACTTAGCCCGGCACGGTGAGTGTCGGTAAGGGGTTAATCTCCACTTGGGGGGTACGCTACCTGTAAATCTCCACCCGTCGAGCACTTAGCCCGGCACGGTGAGTGTCGGTAAAAGGTTAATCTCCACTTGGGGGGTACGCTACCGTTTAATCTCCACCCGTCGAGCACTTAGCCCGGCACGGTGAGTGTCGGTAAAAGGTAAATCTCCACTTCGGAGGTACGCTACCGGCTAACCTCCACCCGCCGAGCACTTAGCCCGGGGCGGAGTGTGTCGGTAAAAGGTTAATCTCCACTTGGGGGGTACGCTACCTGTTAATCTCCACCCGTCGAGCACTTAGCCCGGGGCGGTGAGTGTCGGTAAAAGGTTAATCTCCACTTCGGGGGTACGCTACCGCTTAATCTCCACCCGTCGAGGACTAAGCCCGGCACGGTGAGTGTCGGTAAGGGGTTAATTTCCACTTTGGAGGTACGCTACCGCTTAATCTCCACCCGTCGAGCACTAAGCCCGGGGCGGAGAGTGTCGGTAAGGGGTTAATCTCCACTTGGGGGGTACGCTACCTGTTAATCTCCACCCGCCGAGCACTTAGCCCGGCACGTTGAGTGTCGGTAAAAGGTTAATCTCCACTTGGGAGGTACGCTACCGGCTAACCTCCACCCGCCGAGCACTTAGCCCGGGGCGGAGTGTGTCGGTAAAAGGTTAATCTCCACTTGGGGGGTACGCTACCTGTTAATCTCCACCCGTCGAGCACTTAGCCCGGGGCGGTGAGTGTCGGTAAAAGGTTAATCTCCACTTCGGGGGTACGCTACCGCTTATTCTCCACCCGCCGAGCACTTAGCCCGGGGCGTAGAGTGTCGGTAAAAGGTTAATCTCCACTTGGGGGGTACGCTACCTGTTAATCTCCACCCGTCGAGCACTTAGCCCGGCACGGTGAGTGTCGGTAAGGGGTTAATCTCCACTTGGGGGGTACGCTACCTGTTAATCTCCACCCGTCGAGCACTGAGCCCGGCACGGTGAGTGTCGGTAAGGGGTTAATCTTCACTTGGGGGGTACGCTACCGCTTAATCTCCACCCGCCGAGCACTTAGCCCGGGGCGGAGAGTGTCGGTAAAAGGTTAATCTCCACTTCGGGGGTACGCTACCGCTTAATCTCCACCCGCCGAGCACTTAGCCCGGCACGGTGAGTGTCGGTAAAAGGTTAATCTCCACTTGGGAGGTACGCTACCGGTTAATCTCCACCCGCCGAGCACTTAGCCCGGGGCGGAGAGTGTCGGTAAAAGGTTAATCTCCACTTGGGGGGTACGCTACCTGTTAATCTCCACCCGTCGAGCACTTAGCCCGGGGCGGTGAGTGTCGGTAAAAGGTTAATCTCCACTTCGGGGGTACGCTACCGCTTAATCTCCACCCGTCGAGGACTAAGCCCGGCACGGTGAGTGTCGGTAAGGGGTTAATCTCCACTTTGGAGGTACGCTACCGCTTAATCTCCACCCGTCGCGCACTAAGCCCGGGGCGGAGAGTGTCGGTAAGGGGTTAATCTCCACTTGGGGGGTACGCTACCTGTTAATCTCCACCCGCCGAGCACTTAGCCCGGCACGGTGAGTGTCGGTAAGGGGTTAATCTCCACTTGGGAGGTACGCTACCGGCTAACCTCCACCCGCCGAGCACTTAGCCCGGGGCGGAGAGTGTCGGTAAAAGGTTAATCTCCACTTGGGGGGTACGCTACCTGTTAATCTCCACCCGTCGAGCACTTAGCCCGGGGCGGTGAGTGTCGGTAAAAGGTTAATCTCCACTTCGGGGGTACGCTACCGCTTAATCTCCACCCGCCGAGCACTTAGCCCGGGGCGTAGAGTGTCGGTAAAAGGTTAATCTCCACTTGGGGGGTACATTACCTGTTAATCTCCACCCGTCGAGCACTTAGCCCGGCACGGTGAGTGTCGGTAAGGGGTTAATCTCCACTTGGGGGGTACGCTACCTATAAATCTCCACCCGTCGAGCACTTAGCCCGGCACGGTGAGTGTCGGTAAAAGGTTAATCTCCACTTGGGGGGTACGCTACCGTTTAATCTCCACCCGTCGAGCACTTAGCCCGGCACGGTGAGTGTCGGTAAAAGGTAAATCTCCACTTCGGAGGTACGCTACCGGCTAACCTCCACCCGCCGAGCACTTAGCCCGGGGCGGAGTGTGTCGGTAAAAGGTTAATCTCCACTTGGGGGGTACGCTACCTGTTAATCTCCACCCGTCGAGCACTTAGCCCGGGGCGGTGAGTGTCGGTAAAAGGTTAATCTCCACTTCGGGGGTACGCTACCGCTTAATCTCCACCCGTCGAGGACTAAGCCCGGCACGGTGAGTGTCGGTAAGGGGTTAATTTCCACTTTGGAGGTACGCTACCGCTTAATCTCCACCCGTCGAGCACTAAGCCCGGGGCGGAGAGTGTCGGTAAGGGGTTAATCTCCACTTGGGGGGTACGCTACCTGTTAATCTCCACCCGCCGAGCACTTAGCCCGGCACGTTGAGTGTCGGTAAAAGGTTAATCTCCACTTGGGAGGTACGCTACCGGCTAACCTCCACCCGCCGAGCACTTAGCCCGGGGCGGAGTGTGTCGGTAAAAGGTTAATCTCCACTTGGGGGGTACGCTACCTGTTAATCTCCACCCGTCGAGCACTTAGCCCGGGGCGGTGAGTGTCGGTAAAAGGTTAATCTCCACTTCGGGGGTACGCTACCGCTTATTCTCCACCCGCCGAGCACTTAGCCCGGGGCGTAGAGTGTCGGTAAAAGGTTAATCTCCACTTGGGGGGTACGCTACCTGTTAATCTCCACCCGTCGAGCACTTAGCCCGGCACGGTGAGTGTCGGTAAAAGGTTAATCTCCACTTGGGGGGTACGCTACCTGTTAATCTCCACCCGTCGAGCACTGAGCCCGGCACGGTGAGTGTCGGTAAGGGGTTAATCTTCACTTGGGGGGTACGCTACCGCTTAATCTCCACCCGCCGAGCACTTAGCCCGGGGCGGAGAGTGTCGGTAAAAGGTTAATCTCCACTTCGGGGGTACGCTACCGCTTAATCTCCACCCGCCGAGCACTTAGCCCGGCACGGTGAGTGTCGGTAAAAGGTTAATCTCCACTTGGGAGGTACGCTACCGGTTAATCTCCACCCGCCGAGCACTTAGCCCGGGGCGGAGAGTGTCGGTAAAAGGTTAATCTCCACTTGGGGGGTACGCTACCTGTTAATCTCCACCCGTCGAGCACTTAGCCCGGGGCGGTGAGTGTCGGTAAAAGGTTAATCTCCACTTCGGGGGTACGCTACCGCTTAATCTCCACCCGTCGAGGACTAAGCCCGGCACGGTGAGTGTCGGTAAGGGGTTAATCTCCACTTTGGAGGTACGCTACCGCTTAATCTCCACCCGTCGCGCACTAAGCCCGGGGCGGAGAGTGTCGGTAAGGGGTTAATCTCCACTTGGGGGGTACGCTACCTGTTAATCTCCACCCGCCGAGCACTTAGCCCGGCACGGTGAGTGTCGGTAAGGGGTTAATCTCCACTTGGGAGGTACGCTACCGGCTAACCTCCACCCGCCGAGCACTTAGCCCGGGGCGGAGAGTGTCGGTAAAAGGTTAATCTCCACTTGGGGGGTACGCTACCTGTTAATCTCCACCCGTCGAGCACTTAGCCCGGGGCGGTGAGTGTCGGTAAAAGGTTTATCTCCACTTCGGGGGTACGCTACCTGTAAATCTCCACCCGCCGAGCACTTAGCCCGGGGCGTAGAGTGTCGGTAAAAGGTTAATCTCCACTTGGGGGGTACGCTACCTGTTAATCTCCACCCGTCGAGCACTTAGCCCGGCACGGTGAGTGTCGGTAAAAGGTTAATCTCCACTTGGGGGGTACGCTACCTGTAAATCTCCACCCGTCGAGCACTTAGCCCGGCACGGTGAGTGTCGGTAAAAGGTTAATCTCCACTTGGGGGGTACGCTACCGTTTAATCTCCACCCGTCGAGCACTTAGCCCGGCACGGTGAGTGTCGGTAAAAGGTAAATCTCCACTTCGGAGGTACGCTACCGGCTAACCTCCACCCGCCGAGCACTTAGCCCGGGGCGGAGTGTGTCGGTAAAAGGTTAATCTCCACTTGGGGGGTACGCTACCTGTTAATCTCCACCCGTCGAGCACTTAGCCCGGGGCGGTGAGTGTCGGTAAAAGGTTAATCTCCACTTCGGGGGTACGCTACCGCTTAATCTCCACCCGTCGAGGACTAAGCCCGGCACGGTGAGTGTCGGTAAGGGGTTAATTTCCACTTTGGAGGTACGCTACCGCTTAATCTCCACCCGTCGAGCACTAAGCCCGGGGCGGAGAGTGTCGGTAAGGGGTTAATCTCCACTTGGGGGGTACGCTACCGCTTAATCTCCACCCGCCGAGCACTTAGCCCGGCACGTTGAGTGTCGGTAAAAGGTTAATCTCCACTTGGGAGGTACGCTACCGGCTAACCTCCACCCGCCGAGCACTTAGCCCGGGGCGGAGAGTGTCGGTAAAAGGTTAATCTCCACTTGGGGGGTACGCTACCTGTTAATCTCCACCCGTCGAGCACTTAGCCCGGGGCGGTGAGTGTCGGTAAAAGGTTAATCTCCACTTCGGGGGTACGCTACCGCTTATTCTCCACCCGCCGAGCACTTAGCCCGGGGCGTAGAGTGTCGGTAAAAGGTTAATCTCCACTTGGGGGGTACGCTACCTGTTAATCTCCACCCGTCGAGCACTTAGCCCGGCACGGTGAGTGTCGGTAAAAGGTTAATCTCCACTTGGGGGGTACGCTACCGCTTAATCTCCACCAGTCGTGCACTAAGCCCGGCACGGAGAATGTGGGTAAGGGGTTAATCTCCACTTCGGGGGTACGCTACCGCTTAATCTCCACCCGTCGAGGACTAAGCCCGGCACGGTGAGTGTCGGTAAGGGGTTAATCTCCACTCAGGAGGTACGCTACCGCTTAATCTCCACCCGTCGAGAACCAAGCCCGGCACGTAGAGTGTCGGTAAGGGGTTAATCTCCACTTTGGAGGTACGTTACCGCTTAATCTCCACCCGTCGAGCACTAAGCCCGGAACGGAGAGTGTCGCTAAAAGGTTAATCTCCACGTCGGGGGTATGCTACCGCTTAATCTCCACCCGTCGAGCACTAAGCCCGGCACGGTGAGTGTCGGTAAGGGGTTAATCTCCACTTTGGAGGTACGCTACCGCTTAATCTCCACCCGTCGTGCACTAAGCCCGGGGCGGAGAATGTGGGTAAGGGGTTAATCTCCACTTCGGGGTTACGCTACCGCTTAATCTCCACCCGTCGAGCACTTATCCCGGCACGGTGAGTGTCTCTATAAGATTAACCTCCACTTTGGAGGTATCCTTCCGCTTAATCTCCACCCGTCGAGCACTAAGCCCGGCACGGTGAGTGTCGCTAAAAGGTTAATCTCCACCCGCCGAGCACTTAGCCCGGGGCGGAGAGTGTCTGTAAAAGGTTAATCTCCACTTGGGGGGTACGTTACCTGCTAATCTCCACCCGTCGAGCACTTAGCCCGGCACGGTGAGTGTCGGTAAAAGGTTAATCTCCACTTCGGGGGTACGCTCCCGGTTAATCTCCACCCGTCGAGCACTTAGCCCGGCACGGTGAGTGTCGGTAAAAGGTTAATCTCCACTTGAGAGGTGCGCTACCGCTTATTCTCCACCCGTCGAGGACTAAGCCCGGCACGGTGAGTGTCGGTAAGGGGTTAATCTCCACTCACGAGGTACGCTACCTGTTAATCTCCACCCGTCGAGAACCAAGCCTGGCACGTAGAGTGTCGGTAAGGGGTTAATCTCCACTTTGGAGGTACGCTACCGCCTTATCTCCACCCATCGAGCACTAAGCCCGGAACGGAGAGTGTCGCTAAAAGGTTAATCTCCACTTTGGAGGTACGCTACCGCTTAATCTCCACCCGTCGAGCACTAAGCCCGGCACGGTGAGTGTCGCTAAAAGGTTAATCTCCACTTCGGGGGTACGCTACCTCTTAATCTCCACCCGTCGAGCACTAAGCCCGGCACGGTGAGTGTCGCTAAAAGGTTTATCTCCTCTTTGGAGGTACGCTACTGCTTAATCTCCACCCGTCGAGCACTTAGCCCGGCACGGTGAGTCTTTTACACGCATGGTGAGTCTTGTCGTTCTTCATACTGCTTCCAGTGACGTTTAATCCGCTTTGGGGGGGGATCGCTTGACGCACTTTGTCGGCAATTACTCTGTCAATGGCTATACTCAAATGCTGTATAGAGGGGGTCGGTAACAATTGCATCTCCCCAGTATTATCGGCGCTCATAAGTAGTGGCTTATCCGCCTTCAGTCAGTTCTTTCCAATGGTGGTCCAGCTACAACGTGTTGTCGCGACTGTGGGTCACGAGAGCATGCTTTATACCGTAGTGGGTCTCTGAAGGGAAGCGTCGAGTATCGTCCGGTGAACTTACGGTCTTAGAGTTTCGACGATATTTTAACGGTTGCAACGATCTTTGTAACGGTTTTCCGGGATTTTGTTAAATAGTAGTTAAGGTAGTATAGGTGTACGAGGACGTACAGGTGTAACGCGTGCAAGGAATAAGTCCCAAATTTGCTCGGATTTAGACCCCAAAAAACGGGACTAAATCCGAGCAACGTTTTAGTCCCTTTTATACAAGGTTTTAGTCCTTTTCTCGGGTAGTGGGTGTCGAAGAGGGGGGTGAGGGCAAGTCACCGTAGCCGGATCCGGCGGGCCGCGGGCGCCCGGAATTAAACAAAACCCTCCGCGCCGGGTTTTCCGGCGGCGCCGACCCAAAGGGTCGTCGCCGCCAGATCGTGTCGCTCCTCCCGTCGCGACCGTCCTCCTTGCCGTCCCAGCTAACTCCTCCCCCCGGGAGATGACGCTAGACGACGTAGCGGCGCGCTAGTGAGCGCCCTACCCTGGTGCTGCTCCCCAACTAGCTCGACGCCGGGTACGGACATTGCTTTTTTAGTATCCGAAAAAAGCCCTCCGTACATGGCTTTCCGGCGGCGGCTAATCCTGAGGATCGCCGCCGCCTCATATAGCCGCTCCTCCGTCTGCGACTAGCCACCGGCCTGTGCCATGTCTTGCCTCACCCCTCGGCAAGGTTCGACCGGCACAGGGCTAGTCGACGGCTAGCGAGCGCCCTTTCCTGGCGTTGCTTCCCGGCTGGCCACCACCAGCTCCAACACCCGCCTCCCACCGCTGATCCGGCCGTACCCTCCTCGCCATCAAACGTTGCCGTAGTACATGCCCCACCCCTCAAAGTAAGGCTGTATCTAGGAATATATGTACGCGAAAAAATATATCGGACGGGCCGAGCGGGAGATCTTGGCGCCGGTAGTGCACAGATTTTTTTTTTTCGAAAGCCCTCTGTACAGAGCTTTCCCGACAGCTGCTGATCCCACGGATCGAGCTGTCGGCCCTCTTAGCCCCCTACCATGCCAGGCATGGCACGGCTACGGGGTTTCTAGCGCCCACCACGGGGAGGTGAGGGGATGCCGACGGGCCTGCGAGCGCACCCCCCTCCGGGGCCGCCGCCGCTGCGCCGCCGGCGGGCGCCCTTTTAAATCTAGAGGTTTGCAAAACTTACTTACATATGTGACAGAACGCACACCTGAACGGTAAAGCGTTACTGTAAAAAGCGGTGCGTCTTGCCTAGCCCTCGAGGTCTGTGGAAACGCCTAGCACAACGCCCCATGCCATGCCCCCAACAACACTAGCTAGCGACAGCTCCTTAAGCCGGTGCAACCCCCGAGCACTGGCACTCTATGCTTTGCGCTCGCCCATCTAGCTCGCGCAACCCACCCACCCAACCCGCCATAATTAGCGCTAATCTTCCCCAGCAGGCCAAGCATGTGGTGGTCTTTTGGCCAAACTGTAAAAACGCTGACATCTTTGGCAAAACGTGCCCACGGGTAAACATATGGTCATATTGGTAATATAGAGGTTTGAATTACAGGGCTAAATTACGAAGTAATCTTATGCCTTTTGCGAGAGCTATCGCTCACGCAAACGGCATCGTGGCTCTTGCTAGCCACGCAAGGTGTTGATAACTTGAGTCTCCTGCACGACGCACGAAAACACACTCCTTCAGTTCAAATGGCAGACCGCCTGGTATTGCCTACTGACCTCTACCCCGTTGCGCCCGGTGACGCGCCGGAACAGCAGCCAGACCAGCTGCAATTGTTGACACAGATTGTCCAGTAGTTAGCAGCCTAGGTCGAAACTCTATCCGTCGCAACCGCATCAACAAAACACACTACTTCAGCCATTCCCACAGCCGACTCCGACAGCGCTGCGGGTGGACGACTCGAGCTCGACGCTCTACCAGCTGAAAGTAAAAACACCCCTCTAGAGTACATCGACCCTCGAGAGTGGTCACATTTCGCGTCCCGTACGTTCGCGGATTGCCTACCCCCATCTGGCACAACAGTCCCGTGCCTGTGGAACCCTCGACACGACGAGGCCGACAATTGTTTTACGGACAACGCGAGAATTTCCTCCCGCGACGAGTATCGCCACCTGCTCTGCTATGGTGTATTTACGGCCGCCGTTAACGCGGCACTCGAAACTGCTATGGAAACGCTTCGCTCGGTCTCCTCTACCCCCGACGAAACAACCTACGTCTACTCCCTCATCGACGCAGCGCTACGTACTAATCAAGCAGTGGCCTCAGCGGGGGAAGCGAGACTCACCTATGTCAGACGATTCAAGGCCAAGAAGATCCTCACCGGAGAAGAACGCGTCGCGGAGCGTCTCGTCTACACACGTTGCTTCGACACTGTCGCCTCCGACCGTGGAGGCAACGTCGTCGACGGACTCATGTCAGCCCTGGAGGACAAACGACTCGAAGTCAGCATCACAACAGCTGCAAAAGCGCAAGCAGCTGTCCAGTTCAAGGCCGACAACCCTAGACCTGACAAACCGGACAGGCCGAACGACAAGCCGGACAAGCCGGACAGAACCAAGGCCAAGCCTAAGGACCGCACGGGCGGCCGCCCCCTCCCCTC
The DNA here is from genome assembly GCA_026401115.1 of Tetraselmis chui. Lineage (NCBI taxonomy): Eukaryota > Viridiplantae > Chlorophyta > Chlorodendrophyceae > Chlorodendrales > Chlorodendraceae > Tetraselmis > Tetraselmis chui. The sequence goes on from JAPMLY010001033.1 coordinate 14,469, forward strand.
TACCGACAAGGCACACAAAAAGACCGAGGCCGACAAGGAGGAATGACGGGGTGACCCGCCGCGCCGATTCCTTCACACCACATTCAAGCTATATGCGTCATCGCGTGCGGCGAAACTGGCAAGCATGGAAAGATATCGGCGCGAGCGGACAAGTCTTACGGTGAATCCGGGAAGGCGTTACTATTCCCTTCCAAAACAACCGACCCCCACCCCCGTTCAACCAAGGCATCTCACTCCTAGACGCTACCCCCGAGCAACTGACCTTTGTCGAGGCCGAGCTCGCGCGCTTCGTGGAGACGGGAGCTTGGGAACGCACCACCTGCAGCAAATACGTATCCAGACTCTTCTTAGTCGCCAAGCCCGGCAAAAATCAGTGGAGATTTATCGTCGACCCGCGACACCTGAACAGCTTCCGCGTCAGAAAGCGACTACGGATGGAGTCTTTGCTAGGCGTACGTCACCCGACTCGAAAGGGCGACTACATGTTCTCGTTCGACCTCAAGGACGGGTTCTACGCGCTGGGCATCTTGCCCGAGCAGCGCGACTTCCTAACAATAAACGTTCGCGGCCAACTGTACCGACTAGCTGGCCTCCCGATGGGCTGGTCGCTCAGCCCTTACCACTTATGCGCGTTTACGGACACATTCGTACGACACCTCCGACAACTAGACCCCGATGGGTTTACGACACAGCAGGGGACGCCTACACACCACGACAGCGACAGACCGAGCAAGCGCTTCCTACGACACACGCGGTGGCGCGGAGCAAAAATCTTACCTTACGTGGACGACTTCCTCCTCTTCGCCGCCACGCGTGCGCTCGCTCTGGCGCTCCGGCAGCGCGTCGACCACCTCCTCACCAGCCTCGGCCTGCTCCGCCACCCCTCCAAGGGCTTTTGGGAGCCGACGCAATACGGCCACCACCTAGGCATCGACATCGACACAGCTACAGGTTACTTCTTCGCCCCAGCGGAAAAGCTTCAGAAGCTCGCCAAACAAGCTCGACACCTACTGCAACGTGCAACACGAAACTGCAGATGGCTAACTGTCAAGGAACTACAGTCATTCGCGGGTCAGGCGCAGTACCTTTTTTCTGGCGATTCCGGCGGCAAGATTCTTCCTCCGCGAACTGCACTCCGTACTTGGCGACAAGTGGGGAGGCCGCGTCCGCCTCACCCCGCAGCTCAGTCGAGATCTACAGTGGTGGACACAAGTACCCAGCCACGCCAACGGCAAGAACATACACCGCCCGGTCGAGTCAGCGTACATACACTGCGACAGTTCGGGATGTGGTTGGGGAGCAGTGCTAAACGGCAGACTCGAAGCGCGCGGATTCTGGGGAGTAGAAGACGAAAAACAGCACATTACCTTGAAGGAACTAAAGGCCGTCCGTCTGGCCGTCCTCAGCTTCTTGCCACACCTCGCTGGCCGCAACGTCTTCCTCCACGAAGACAACTGGCGGTCTGCCACGTCCTGACCGGCCTGACGTCCCGCTCCCCGGAGATGATGAACGAATTACGCCGTTTGTGGTACCTGTTGGACACCAACAACATTCACATCAGGCTCAGATACATCCGTTCTGCGGCAAACACGTGGGCAGACAAGCTCAGCCGCCACCTCGACAGCGACGAATGGCAGCTCGACCCCGCTGTGTTCCACGAAATGGACACACAATTCGGCCCGCACACAATCGACCGATTTGCGTCAGCTCTCAACACGCTACTGCTCCTCTGCATCTCGAACTGGCTAGACCCGTCGTGCGAAGCCGTGGACGCCCTTCACCTCGCCGATGCGGCTTGGAAAGAAGAAAACAACTGGTGCAACCCACCATGGCCCCTGCTACCCGACCTCGCCCAGAAACTACAGCAGAGCGGCGCAGCACCCACGGTGGTCGCCCCCCGTTGGCAAGGCAAAGCTTGGCATCATGCCCTTACCGAATTGGCGTGCCACGAGACGGTCTTGCCGGCCCGAGCTCACTTGTTCCGTCCCGGGCGGCGGCACGGACGCGGTACAGTCGGCAAGCCTCACTGGCCCGTCACTGTCTTCCGGATTCCCTCCCGGCATGGTTGTACCTCCGCCGGGGCGTTGTGAGCGCTACCCTGACCATGCTCAACACGAGACACATGAGGCCAACAGTCCAAGCGTACCCTACCCGAGCAGCAAAGGTCCGCTACAAGGTGGAGGTGACATGCTGCAACAACCCCTGGGCCGCCTCGATGCGCCCCTACATGCAACGCCTACTGGGCACTGACAGCCTTGGAGCTAAAACGCTCGACTTACTGACCGCCGCTTGGGCGAAAAGCACGTCCGGCACGTACAACAACGCAATCAAACCTTACTTCCAGTTCTGCGAGGAGCAAGACCTACCGCCGCTGGCCGCTACAGCCGCTACAATGGCCCGCTACATTGCATGGATCGGGGAACGTGGCACCATCAAGGCTACTAGTCTACAGCCTTACCTTTCAGCCGTGAACGGGTTTTTCAAAGACCACGGCGCAGAACCAATCGCACAAGGCGATTTGGTCGCCAAGGTCCGGCGGGGTCTCGCAGCGTCCCAAGTTTCCCTCCAGCCCAGCCGCACACGCATGTACCTCGCAACCCGGATTCTTGTCTCATCGCTACGCATGGCCAAGGACCTCCGCACACAACTGACTAACAGGTGGACTCATGCTCAAACGGATCTCATTCTGCTGTTCAGTGCTTGTCTAGCAACAGTGCTCCTGGCCACATTTTTTTGTCGCGGTGGAGCGGGAGTTAAGTGCCGGTCTGGAGACCTGTTGTGTACTCCAACCGGCGGAATCCTCCTGTACCACGGAACGAGAAAAGGTCAACGGGGTACTTCCACGGAGCGAAAACTCCTATGTGAACTACCGGCCTCAGCTCACCCGGACATCGCGGAACTACTATAGTACTTCGACATTGCCCGTGCCAGGTTCTCCGCCGAGAAGATCCCGGATAGACGATGGGCCATTAGTATACGCGAGCCTACGACAAACTGGACTGCGGACACCCTGACAGCTTGGCTACAACGAGTACTTCGTGCAGTCCACGAACAACCTCCGGACGGTTTCGCGTGGACTTCGCACTCCCTCCGAAAGGGTGCAGCTACTGCTGCGTACAATATCGGTACCCCAATGCAGAAGATCAAGTTCTTCGGCGGTTGGGCGCGAGAGTCGGACGTAGTCCTCGACTACATCGACCCAACAGTGCTCCCGTGCCCGGGAGCTTGGCAACTCTTTGGGTGGATGACCCCCGGCGGGCCCCCAACCAACGTTACACGCCAGTCGGCGACAGATGGCATAAGTGAGCCCCAACACAGCTTAAATGGTCATATTGGTAATATAGAGGTTTGAATTACATGGCTAAATTACGAAGTAACCGGCGTTACCTCCGTTACAAGCGTTACCTCCGACAATACATCTCCCTAACGGTTCAAGCGCCCACGCGCGCACGGACAGTAAAATGTCCGCACACTATATAACACACCAGCAGCGATTGTGTGTCCACCTTCTGCCTTTTGCGAGAGCTATCGCTCACGCAAACCCACCCACCCGATTCCCTCTTACATTGCGTGTAGGGTGGCCCAAGGGCCACCATTTCCAAATTCTGTAAGTGATCCACATCTTTGGCATTAGTGAGCCCCAACACAGCTTAAATATATCATATGAGAACAGGTACCCGTACCTGTAACGGATGAGTGTACCGAAGCGACAATAACAACCGCGCCGCGCGGCTATATACATATGATTCCGCTCATTAGGCTCTTGGAAAGTCTGAGTGCTCGGCAGAATCTAACTCCACCGGGCCGAGGGAGAAGCCGTATCTTAGCTGGGCAGTGGTCAGGCTCACCGCGAGGTGTGCCGCCCGCAATATTTGGTGTGCAATCAGTCTCACGGATTCAAGCATTATTGGGCTTGTGCAGCCTCCAGTCTCTTTCACGGGGCAGGCACGGAAGTCGCCTCTCGAGAACGTTGGGACGCGTAGCATTGTGGCGTGTGACAGCGAGGCTTGGCTGCCTGCATGCATTACACGGTCAAGCACAGCGCCTGATAGTGCCACAATCCCGGAAATCAGCGAAGCGCTGGAAAGTGCACGCTTCTCGCCTGAGACCAGTAGAGCTGGTCTGTGGCATAGTGCATCCGCGCGTTGTGCTGCATCGAGCTCCGTCGCAGATTCTAGGAGCTGCCGAATCTGTTTTTGTAAAGCATTTTCAAACCGAAGTAGCGATGCAAAAACATCGTTTGAGCGAGAAGCTGTCGGGGAAGAAGAAGATTTCCGAGGCTACAGAGTATGTAGAAGACGAGGATTCAGCTTCCAGGGCGCGTGCGGGCCCAACGCCTGGGCCTGTTAGTTACGGTCTGGCTGGGCCGGGAGCTGCTCCGCCCGCCGCTGACATCGCTGGGCCGTCGAAAAGAACGAACCAACTGCCGTCCATTGCAAAGCTACGCGAGGCTGCTGAGACATTTCAAGGCCTGCCGTCGATATACAAACGGAGTAAGCCTGGTACGTCCCGATCTTTTGCCGTTTTCGCCAGATTGCTGTGGTTGTGAGACAGACTGCCGCCGCGAGTCTGCCGTGACAGAATAAATAACAGTATTCTGTTAATAATTGCGCGCGCAATCACTCAGGTAGTCAAGAAGATGTGGCACTTCGGCAAGTGCTCGTTCCTGACTGGAAGGCCATACAGCAGGTGGGTACCGTGCTTTTGTTCCTGCCAAGTCGTTTGTGCGAGTTGCAAGTCGCAACCAACTCCCCAGCTGTCTCGCATTTCAGTACTTCATGTATTTTCAAACTCTCGGTCGGTGGCCCACAGAGAAAAGAGACTCCAAAACGCAAGTCCCTGGATGTCAGTTCCAAGCAAGAAGCCCCGATTAAACAACTTCCCCAAAAAGTTGCCAAGGTTGTGAAGCAAAAGGGGACTCATTCAGGTACAGTCGCGGCGAGTGCATCGCCTCGTCGGCGGTTGTTTTTTATTGTTTTTGTTTAGCATTTTTGTCGGGGGCTGTTCACTGAGGGCTCTACGGGAATGATGGCACTACGGGTGCACGCGGGGCAGGACGGACATACACCTCCAAGTATCGAGGCGTGCACCAGACCTTCCCGACGCAGCGCTGGGAGGCGCAGTTCCGACGAAACGGGAAGCCGACCTCGTTGGGCTGCTTCGACTACGAACACGAAGCGGCGCGGGCGTATGACAAAATGATGATTTGGTGCGTCGTGCCTTCAGGGCCTGTTGCTAACTGTCGTGCATAATCACATTCCGCCCCTCGCATGTGGCTGTCAGTGCGAGCGGCGGATCTGGTGATTGAGGGGGGAGGGGGAGGCTGATGCTGCGCGTCTCGTGCACAGGTGTGAAATTCACCAGAGCAGCTCTGTGAAGGGAGGCATCACAAATTTTGATCTGTCGGAATACGATGACGTCATTCCGATGCTACAGCAGATGGAGCAGGACGAGTTGGTGTTGAAGTTGCGGCGGGACGGGAGAGCACAGGCAGCGCACGGCAGCATGGCCAATAAGGCTGCCAACCTGCGACAAAAGGAAGTTCACGAAACCTCAGTTGCCACCACACAACTGTGCGAAGAGGTAGTGGAGTCGAGATACAACGCATCACACGCATCTCCGTAGCAGCCACGTCAGTCAGCCTCTGGACTCTGTGCTGTGTGGACTTGGGGGAAAGGGTGGAGGCGACAGCGAGACACCACAGCATTGCACAGTGGCCAGAGAGAGGGGGACGGCTGTGGTGGTTTCGCTGGCGGGATGAGGTGTGTAGGAGCTTCGTGGGTATTAGGGAAGGAGGGTCGTGCTCATGTTGTCGTATATGTTGGTTTGGGTCACGATGGGAATTTTTTCTGTGAGTTGTAGCTATGGATGGGGAAGAGTAGCTTAGGCAGCGTCTCCCCGTGTCTTGTTGTATGCAAGCAATATTTCTTTCTGTAAATATGTTCCAATTTACTTTGCGCGACAGTGTTTGCTTTGCGCTTCTCCACGTCTCCGTTAACCAATGCACATTTGTTGTAGCTCCTCCGTCTCTGGCCATGCTCTTCATGCAGCCATCGAGCGCCGAATGAAATGATGAAGCACCGGAGAGCGGGGTATGGATTGAATGTGGCACGTCCAGAGAGTGCTTTGTCCTGTCGCAGAGAACAACGGGGGTGTGGCAGAAAGGAAAACACAAACGCCTTGTTTCGTGACGAGTATTGTGTCGAAGTATAGACTGAAGCATAGTGTGTGTGCGTGTGTGATGCAAGTAGAGGCTGAGACTATTGAATCGTGAGGGAAACAATAAGGTGAAATATAAAGGCTGCTATCTCATAGTTGGAGCACTTTTTCCCCCACAAGTCCTCGTGCACTGTATTGCAAAGATAGGTCCGACACGCTTTCGTATTGTTTGGTGCAACGCTTTCGCAGTTCGGCTTGTATGTGGCATTGCATTGGGGTAGTTCCCGATTTGTTGCGAAAGTTGGACGGACCACGTTCGAGCTCGGGCATGCCTCTCGTCATGGAACGACAACCCGTCACCGGCTTCATTGCATATGCTAATTGCTCAATTTTGCATTTAGGTATTTCAAGTCCAACCACGGCTGATACAAGTTAACTCTCGGGCGGGCGCTGGACGCCAACCCTCAGCTGCACTTCCTAATGCTCACAGAAATTTGAGACGAAAGTAATGCGCATCGGGAACATCAAGGCAAAGTGAAGGGAGGTAATTTCAACAATTCTCCTTTTCGAAAATGAACAGTGCATACTGTCGTTTCGTCAGTAGCCTCCCAATACGCTCCACACGGGGTCGCAACTCTCGTCTGTGGACGCTGGGGCATCATGTAGCCATTGTAATGCCGTGCGAATCGAAAGCTAACTTTATGTTGCTCCTCTTCACTCGGTTTTGTTGGGTGCTGTCGCAGTAACTCGCGTGACCGTTGTTTCCGACCCTGGCACCTGTCGCCGAGCTCTGGACTGGATGAGGCCCGTCCAAACCTGCATAGAATACAGCAATCGTTAGACACAGACCGTCGAAAGACTATCTTTAATTTTCGGAATGTGTTTAGGTTTGCCGTGCGCAGGGCAGTTCGTGCGCCGACAGCTTTTCGTGTTGTCTCACCTGTCGGAAAGCTCGCCGGATGTCTTCCAACAGAGCAGGTGCAACGCCGGTTTCCCCAGCGACGATCGCACGCTCCTTCCAGAGGTTGTCGACCGCCATGTTGGGCTTGTTTCGGAGCACCTCGAGCGCCTGAAGAAAAGATTTTTAAAATCAGTCACGCTGTCGGCTGTCGTGACAGCTTTCACCTTTCATAAAAAATAAGGACGAAGGGCCACAGGAGAACTGGCATAGACTACAGTGTCGATGATTCACTGACGCCTTGCCTTTGTAACGTTATGGAGGCATGAGGCTCTGGAGGTGGGCTTAGCTGTCGTGCCTTGCAAGGTCGAGTGCTGCAGCTTGCCCACTAGAGCGCAGAGGAGAAGTCCTGTCACATATGGAAACCACACGATAGGAAGGCGGTCGTCAGACTTTCCATCACCGTACGGAATATCGGCCACATTGACTTGCCGCATACAACACACTGACACGCGACGGCTTACCATCCCGACACGCAGCTTCCAGAGGCCACCGCGGATGAATCCGGATCCCCAGAGCCTCCACCCAACTCGCAAGCGCTACAACACATCTTAATTTCAACCGGTGCGCCCCAATTAATCAAAACAGGAAATTGACGTAAGCGTGTCTAGAGCGAGCACCAATTTGCCACTCTTTACCTTCTTGCGACCCGCGCTCCTCGTCTCCCTTGTCCAAGTCGTCGGCGTTGTCCAACGCCGACACCAAGTCCCGCATACTGGTCTCCGTTCCGACCCTACCGGGCGGTGGCGCGTCTCCAGCTGACACGACAGAAGGATAAGTTTCATTTTCGTCGGCTGCCCACACCCGAACGTGCGCTGACTCCCGCCACGCACCCTCATATCTCCCCGCCTCTGCCCGCCCTACAACTCGACCCTTCCCGGGCGTCGGTTGTCGAGCAGCGGTACCGTCACCCTGCGCGGCACGTCTGTCTCCTGCACGTGGGCTAGGCGCAGCACGTGACACTCGAACACCCAGCGCTTCCGACGAGTTCGACACGTCCTTGCTTCGACGCTCCGCCGTTGCGGGCGACGACGGGCGAGAAGCAGCCGCGGACTGCTTGACGACCTTGTTCGCGATGCGGTGTTGCCTGGCGGGGGACGGGGAGCGCGATCGCCTTGGACTGCAACACCGAAGCCTTGCAGGGCTACTCCTGCACAATTCGAAAGAACATACGGCGTTGCGGAATCATTCGTCGGTAACCTACAAACGCTCGACTCGGTCGAGCTGTTTAGCTGCGAGTGTTGTGTCGCGGAAGGTGGTTCTGGGGTCCTACCTGGCCTGACCAGCTGACGCACCGGGGGTAGGGGTCGAGGGTACTGTAACCTTGGCCGACGGGCACCAAGGGGGGCGGGTAGGAGAGATTCCGCCACACTCCCTCGACAGCGGCTTCGGGACGGCAGGATGGTTGGCCAGTGGGCCGTAGACACCGATGAACGTGCCTACGAAACAGAACCAGACCAAAATGAGCAAACTATCGACATGAAGAGGCTCAAAAGCGGCCAAAAGCCACTCAAATGAAACGCACAACTACCCCCACCCCCAAACTCACACTTCCCCAAACACACACGCACACACACACACACACACACACACACACACACGCACACACACATACAAGAGCACACCTTGGAGATACGGCTGCTCATCCTGCTTTGGTGGTTCCTGCCGGCGTGGCGCCCCATCCACGAGACGGTGGATGTCCTCCAGTAAGCCCACCATAGCAGCGCGCTCCCCGCGGAGTAGCGCGTCGGGGTGACGCAGGAAGCGCCTGGACATTGTGGGCTGCGCCCAGAGGTGATCCAGCGCGCAGTGGATGTTGGCCTGCCGCGAGTTCCGCGTACGAGGCCTGCGGTTGACTCCTTTGATTGGGCGCCCCTCCATGATGCCCACTAGGTCACACAGCAGGGTACCGTTGGTGAGCTCCCCCATCATGCTATCGAGCCCCTTCGCCACGTTGGCATCCTAGCGAAAAAAGCCGGCAGTTGCATCGAAGTCAGCTTCGAGAGAGTGTATGTCATTTGCGCGCGAGAAAAAATAGAGAGGGATTTAACCTCGACAAGGCCGAGCTTGGCCATCCACCGCATCAGCGACTGCTCCAGTGCACACGTGGATGCGTGATCGTAAGGCAGCTGTACTTCGCGCCACCTTTGGCGCGGTGGACTAGCCCTGGGCGAGCGCAAACCTCCCTCTCCCTCCCCTCCGCGAACGAACGACTCCCCCGTGCCCAGAGATGACCGCATAACGTTGCCCTCCACCACCACCACCTCCGACTGGGTGGCCAGTCTCGCGCGCGGGTGTTTGGTCCGAAGAAACGTCAGCAGCTTCCAGATGGTTGGGTTATGTCCCTGCAAGACACGCTCCACCTGCCACGCCAACCACTGATGCTGCCCCTCCTCTGCCCGCTCGCCCTTCTCTGACGGGCCATCCGCACCGTTGGGCAGCAGACCCAATGCCAAAAGGGCAGAATGAATGTTGCGTCGGCAGGAAAGCACATCGGTGGGGCGTGTCGACACCCCTCTGACTGGGCATCCCTCCAGCACACCTGTGACGCGGCATTGCGATGAGTTACCGCGTCCCATCGTCTCAGGTCATAACGAGTTCTGTGAGCGGTCGAGGGTAAGGGCTGCTCAACCCACCGACGAGCTCACATAATAGAACGCCATTTCGAAGGGGGTTCTCCAGCAGAGGGCGGCCCTCCTCCTCAGGAAGCACCTGTTTGTTGCGGACCGTCATTCGTAACTCATTTCAGCAGCAATAATTGGCTGAGTTTTGGCATGTCATGGTATGCTGATAGTATCAACGGTAATCAAGTATGCGTGTATGTATGAGAAAAGAGAGAGAGAGAGAGAGAGAGAGAGAGAGAGAGAGAGAGAGAGAGAGAGAGAGAGAGAGAGAGAGAGAGAGACGGAAGAGAGGTACGCTTCTCACCTCCATTTGCATCGCGCGCAGCCACGTCCGGGTAGCTGACTCCGCCTCGGGGCTGATTGCCTCCCCCAGTTGACCCAGATCCTCCAGTGCCTGCCTAAAGTTCCTGCGCGAGGCTTGAGATAGTGCGGGGGGGGAGGGGGTGCGGCCCGCATGGCCGCGCTGCGGCGAGGGGCTCCTGCCCGCGGGTGAAGGGCTCTGCCTGCGCCCTGGTGAAGGACTCCCGCTGCGGCCTCGACGCTGCATGCGCTCTGGACTGCGGCCCCGTTCTGCTTATGCAAGCCATACACAAGAAAGGGGATGTCAGGAGTTCAGTTGAGTGTGTTGATAGGGTAGATCGGTCATTTGTGGTCAGGTCGGCGCTGGTCAGCACTACAAGTGGCTGAACGAAGAACAGTACCTGCGAGACGGGTCTGCTGTGCGACATACTGAGCGGCGTAGCCGTCGACAGGCATCATAGTAGGAGCGGATGAAGGCGCGGCGACGTGTGACTTGTTATCCTCGTCTGCCAATTTAGCATTGCCCCTGACCCACAAACAATCGAGAGAAATGACAAAATGGGTAGTTGTAGCTGGACCGGCGGAGCCTTAAGCTCAGTGACGGTCGGTATTAGCTGGGCAAAATTTAGGAAATGCACTATGGTAGGGGGGGAAGGGGGGGCGGGGTATCCCATTGATTTGATGATTTGTCTCTATTTGTAGCTCATCATTTCGTTCCTCATGTGGTTGTCAGTAACAATCGTGTCTGCTGCGTGCTACTTCAAACAGTTGCCTTCCTAGTTGTCACGGAGAAACTGTCCAGCTTGGCAAGATCAGTTGCAACAATACTTTAATATTGCTTGTATGCATTGATTGTGTTTATCTTGTGTGTGCGTGTGTGTGTGTGGTGCCGGTGCGGGTTCTCTGCCAGTCCCATATCCTGGGGGCGCAAAAAAAAAGGTCTTGTAACTAGGCAGTCTTTAGATAATCGCCCACGATTCAGTGCAGCTACGGGTACGGGTACGACGAAATAAAGCAGCGCGCGCACATTCCGCAGGATGCGAGATGATGATACGATGATCGATATTTGTGTGATCATATGACTCTCTGAAATGACGTACCCGTACGTATACTGTCAACATATACATATACACGAATTGGCATGTGTATGGCATTGTAAGCAAGTGGATAGCGCTAGTTTGCACCGAGCCACACGCGCCAGTAGTATCATCAGTTTTTGGCTTGCGAGTTAACGAGGCGGCTGTGGGAGTGCGAGGTTGCACTCTGCAGAGTCTCTCCCTGCGCTAGCAACAAACCGAGCCGCGCACTGTCCGGGCACATAGGGCGCTGGAGCGGCGACAGAGAGGTACAGCCCCCGCGTTGCGCCAGGACTGCATGGTAAGCGCGCCTCGCTACAACTCGCCGTAGATCTCAGACCACAGTGGTACCACCACCCGCCTTTTGCGGCGCCCCTCCCGCATCAAACATTAAATCAAACCAGAGAAGCCGTGCATCCATCCCTTCACCCGACTCCCGAGTTAGCCGGCGCTTCATCGGAACCCACCTCTCCCCTTCAACTCTCTCTCGCGTTTTATTTCTTCGGCAACGGTAGTAAGACGATGGTTGCCTCATAAGCGCGGGCTACTTATTAGCTGTCTGTTTCCGAAGGAGCGAGGCGGTGGTGGGGCGATGGCGGAGCTTTTCGAGCGTCTGGACCGACAGGTCGAGTCGCAGCAGTTTAAGAAGGCGGTGCGTACTGTGGAGCAGATTTTGAGCGATGACCCCACCCATGAGACCGCACTGCACGCAAAGGGGGTGCTGCTGGTGAAGACGGGCAAGTACGAGGAGCTGCTGACGCTGGTGGGCGGCGAGGGCGGCAGTGGGGTGGCCAAACTGTTGGCTTACGAAAAGGCGTACTGCCTCTACCGACTGGGCCGCTATGATGAGGCGCTGGCAGCGCTGGGCGACGTGGCTGAGACTCGCATAGTGGCTAAGCTCCACCTACAGGCACAGCTCCACCACCGGCTGGGCAACAGGAAGGAGTGCGTGGCGGCCTACAGCGAGCTGTTCTCCAAGCACGCGGACGAAACGCTGGAACTGCGCACAAACGTGCTGGCTGCTTATGTGGAGAGTGGGCGCGCGGGGGAGATCCCGGAGCTGATGACGGCAATGAAGATCAACGGCGGCGAATCTCATGAGATTGCATTCAACAAGGCGTGTGGGCTGATTGCGGCGGGTGCGGTACGGGAGGCGGAGGAGCAGCTGTTGCTGGCGCAGCGCATCGGGCAGGAGACGCTCTACTCGGAGGATTTTAGCGAGCAGGAGGTGGAGGAGGAGCTGGCGCCATTGAAGGCGCAGCTTGCCTACATCATGTGCCACCTTCGCCGAGGGTAAACACGACCGTCCATTCCTCCAAGCATCCTGCACGCCCCACATCTTTTCCCAGGACTCTCTCACTATGCATGACGTGTCATTGATCCTCGTTTGATGACACACCTCCGTTTCTGGCACGGGTGATGGCAGGGCTGAGGCGGGCGAGCTGACGAGCGAGGTGCTGCGGGTGGCGAAGAACGACCCCGCCACTTACGCGGTGACAGAGAACAATTTTGTGGTGGCGCGGGCGGTGAAGGCGACTGGGAAGCCCAACCACAGCGACTCTCTGAAACGGCTTGACGCGCAGTTGGCGCCTAAGTCAAGCGGGAAGCCGCTCGCGCTGACAGCCGAACTGGAGTCGCGCCTGACCGAGGAGCAAAAGGAGGCGTTGCACTGCAACCGTGCCGTCCTACTGGTAGCGATGGGCCGGCTGCAGCAGGCGGGCGAGTTGGTGGGCGCGCTGGAGGCGGCCTTTCCAGCCTCCACCACTGTGGCCATGCTGCGCGCGATCGTGCTCAACGCAAACGGGAAGGTGGCCGAGGCGGAGGCGACGCTGGCGGCAAAGTTTCCGGATAGCACACCGCTCGAGCCGCTCCTCCTCCGCGTGCAGTTCATTGCCGCTACCGAGCCAGAGCGTGCTGCCGACCTGCTAAACGGCATCACTAACACCGAATTTGCAAACAGCCCCGCCGTCATTGCGACAAAGGTGAGTGCGCGGACTGCGCATGCAAAAAGTTGTTGATCGCCAGATTAATGCTAGTTTAATGTTATTTTGGATGGGGTAATGGGAACAAGTGAGCCTATTCTACAAGTAATCTGTGAAACCACTGACAGACTCCCCCAATCTCTCAAACACTCTGCGGCGTCTGGTGTGCAGTTGGCGCTCTACAAACGGGCACAGGCGACTGCGAAGAGTGACAGTCTAATTGAGAATGCGCTGCACCATTGGGAGCGGCGCATGACGGACGACAGCAACGCAAAATCGGAAGCGATGAAGTATCTGCTGCAGGCTCAGGCCAAAATGCTGATGGAGGTAACGCCCGCTAATCCTGGACCTCTCTCCCCCTCCCATCCATTCTTTGATTTTTTGAGACGAGCAAGTAGCGGGAACGAGTCGACTTGTTCGTCTCATTCCTAGTTAAGCCAATAAGATATTAAATAATTCGGACTGGAAGGGAACGCACCACCAGTTGTTCGCAGCACATATCACTATTAGTTGACGACACCTAACTCCGCATTTTTGTGATATGGTGTTAAAGCTGTTGTGTGTTGCGAGTAGGTTGGCCGTGTGCAAGATGCAGCGCAGAGTTTGATGGAGCTGCGGGAAAAGTACCTTCCGGCTGACCTCCCACTCTTGGTGAAGCTGATCAAGATAGTGAGGACCTACGACCCGGAGGTGCGCCCCTACTATCGTGCGGTGGACAGAGGTGTCCCGGGTGAGAGAGGTTTGGGTTGGAGAAGAGAAGGAAGGGGGGGGGGGGGGGTGCAGAGTTAAGCGTGCTGCGGCTGCCTTACATTTGTAGGCTGCTGCGCGGCTGGGGGCTGACCTGCCGCCGTTGGAGAGTGGTGGGGGGGAGGAGGCTCAGGCTGAGATCGATGCCATTCTGGCGAGAGCACGAAGTCGTAATGCAGACAAGAAGAAAGGTGCGGTGCTTCGGTGTGACTGGTTATTATAGACGAGAACTGGTGTAGCCGTATTCGCGAATGCTGAAAGGGGCGGTGTGCGCGCGCAGATGGGGAGAAAACGAAGAAGAAGCGCAAGAGGAAGCCGCGGTTGCCGAAGGGTTTTGACCCCGAGAACCCGGGCCCGCTGGACCCCGAGCGCTGGCTCCCAAAGTGGCAGCGCAGCGATTTCCGGAAGAAGAAGAGGGGGCAGCACCAGCGCGCGCAGCAGCAGAATGTGAAGGGCAGCCAGGGCGCGGGCAAGGTGGACGAAAACCTGGACCGCAGCTCGGTGCCTCTCGCGGAGGCCGCCGCGCCGGCTACCACCTCGGCGCAGCCACCGAAGGGTGGCAAGAAAGGGAAGAAGGGAAAGCGCTAGGATGGGAGAGTGAAAGGGATCGGCTACCATGCCTGAAGCTGTTCTGTATCCGTAAAGCATTTTATTCCCGAATGACACCTCCCTCCTTGCGCCCTTAAAATGCAAAACTCACATGTGTCCAGCAATCCGCAGGTGTGTGTGTGGGGGGGGGGGGGGGTAAAGGAAAGAAATAAATAAGATATTAAGGGAAGGAGTAAGGGCTTGAGAATCATCCTACTACTCATCTTAGGGATGGGGAGTTTCGGGTTTAGGGAACAAAGATGAAAACACCTAAACCCTAACCATGAATTTCCCTTTTTTTACTCCCTATATCGAACTGCTGCATCGATTGCTATTCAGCTCGACTCATTCACTCTTCGTTTTTTGTTTCCTGTCCGCGTGTTTGCACTACTTCATGCCACTCTCGTCAAGCATCGCTAAGCTCGACTCCAACCTTATTCACACCCAAACATGAACCATGTGCAAGAGCGAGCAATACATCTCCGCTTTATGCCGAATCGACCGTCCCTCATCATGTGCCTTGATGAATGTCCACGGCAGCGCTCGAGACATCTCGTGAACTTCATCGGTTTTCAAGGGAGTACTCGTATCACCATCCATTAACCCAAATACATACAAACACATGCATCCATTTATTGGGCTTTACCAGCTATGGCTTTACCGTCTATGTGTGTTTTGTATTATTAATAATCATCAGAGACATACTAGTTTTTTATTATCGTTTTTGCTATTATAGTATTCTACTTAATAATTTGTCTGATGTCAGGGGGGGGGGGGGGTTCTGACCTGGCTCCCTCGGCCTCTTGCACTGCCGCTGCATTAGAGGACTCTCCAACAGCCGGGTTCGGGCTCTGTTGGATGTGGCCCTCGTCCATCAGCCTCTGCAGCCACACCTGACCGTCTTTCCCTGCGTCGCAAGAGAGCAACAATGTCGGCGCCAACCCATAGAGATCAGTAGCAGCAGACGGACCGTTGACGGTGGCGCTTTTGATACTCAGATACGCACCGAGCGCTTTTTTGAACCACGCAGGCCCAACGCCATGCCGAGTCCGCGCTAGAATGACGTCAGCCGACACTGGGCGACGGGACCGTTGCATCGCATACTGAATGTACGCCTTCCTCCTCTCCCCTTCCCGTTTCTCCTCTACGGAGGGTCGCTGTGGCTGCCAGTTCTTCAAGGAAGGAATGCTCGCGGCCCTGTGCAAACAAGGGAGCCATCATTGGTGAATCCTCCTCGCTTATTTTTTACTTCTCCAATTTCTGGGGTCTGTCCGATTTCCAAAAACAGCATTGTGCACACGCATGCGAAATGGAACCACTGGTGGATCTTGCCTACCTGTTGCCCTGGCGTCCTTTCTTGCTCAGCTGGGCTTGATCCAGCTTCGAGGCTGCCGCCTGCAGTGCCCTCCCCGCATGCTCGGCTTTCAGGGCGGGGGAGCCTACAGCAGACCTGCTCACCTCTCGCAGCCCCGTCCTGAGCTTCCCTGCTTACCACGAGAAGACACTTCAGAGCTGTGTGGCCACTCACTCCTCACATCACGCTCGAAAAGACGCAACGAATAGGAAGGCAAACCTGTGTCGCACTCTGTCGACATTGTACGGAGGCTGTGGGGAGGGGTACCTGGCGCCCGCGGGGAGGCCGCCTTCTGTGGACTCTTACGGGCAGACTTCTTCAGCACGGACCCGGTGTCGACTTTGGGCTTGACATCCCTCAAGCGGACGGGGGAACGGCGTGCCCCTTGTAACAGGTGAAGGGCCACGGTGGAGGAGTACCGCGAGGTGCGAGGAGCGCTGCTGGACCTGCGACCACAACCATGCCTCAGCGACATCATCGAGCAGAGCACAGAGCTGACGAATCAAAACCATAGTTGTACAAGTGGGTTCAAACAGCCTCCCCCCCCCACTGCCTCCCCCTCGCTCGCGCGCTCTCTCTCTCTCTAACACCCACACACACTGTCTCACACACGCACTCATGATGGCATTACCTGGGAGCTGCCTTTCTGCCCCCCCCTGCGCTGATTGATGCTGCCATCCGCAGCTCATTCCCGTCGGGGTGCAATTTGGACATCAGCTTTGGAGCCGTGAAGGAAAGGGACGCGCTCGGCGGGGTGTTAACGCCAGGCGAGGCGCTCACAGATTCCGCCACTGCCTCCATTTCCTCCTCGCTGGCCTCCGCCAGTCTGGTCAGCGCGTCCAGCCTGCTGAGCGGCGTGGAAGGGTCCGAATGCGGCGAGGCTGTGCGCTGAGGGGAGGAATGCGGAGAGGCAGCGATGGGACTAGCGGTGTCGGGGGTGTGTGTGCCCTCAGGCGAAGACAGGATTCGACCAGACGCCAGATCCTTCGCGACGCCAGCAATGAAGGCAGCAAACGATTGGCTCCCGTGGTCCTCGCTTCCCTCTACCTGCGAACTATCCCCACCACCTTCAACTTCCCCGATAGTGCCCACATTGCTTGACGCCGCATCGCCCTCTGATGGACCCTTTGCTACCGGCAGCACATTTTGAACAACCCTGTGGGGTCGTGGTCAAGTTTAATCACGGCACAGGCAGGAAGCCCAAAGGATTGCCATGCGCTATGGGCTGAGGCACAGCTTGACGATGTATGTCCTAGTGGATGCGTTGTTGGTGGGCGGGCAAAGTGGGTGAGGTCACGGGGGGATAGGCGCACCCGGGTGTGCCCTGCATTGCCGTTGTGGCCGTGGAGAGGCCAGTAACGGACTGAGAGCCGATCCTCACCGAGTCGTCCACATCTAGGTCATAACGCCGGCCCAACACTTCCGTTTCGCCGACATTCATGCGCGTGGAGTGAGGTGTGGGCGGAACCCACGCCTGTCTGTCTTCGTGGATGGGAGGGGGGGCTGCAGCGGAGGAGCTGAAGGCGTGACTGGGGGCCCGGGTTCTAGGCACACTGATTTCTGGGCTCAAATCTGTCCTAGATGGCTGCTCCTGTGCGCTAGTGAGGTGGAAGGAGACTGATGCAGTGGTGTTGTGCGTAGAGTCGCTGAATGAGGTGCGCTTCCAGTCTGCCTCCGGGCTGCCCCTCAGCACCGAGCTGGAGGAGGGTTGCCGGTGTGGGGCGCTAGCAAAGGCGGGGGCTGCAGGCGGAGGGGTTGGCGTGATAAGCTCCGGGCTCTCCACGGCCAGCCCCTCGAGGAAGCCCAACAAGTCGCACAGCGCGTCGGCGTCGCCGAGTAACATCGCCGACGCCGCCCCGACCACACTTCCCTGACCTGACGGAGCCCACCCCCGCCGGCTCCGTAACCTGTCCAGCGCAGAAGTCAGCTCGTGGATACCACCATCTATGGTCGTCGGGGGTGGCTCGCCCAACAGCGCGGTGATGGCTTCGACGAGCGCAACGCCGTCTTTTAGGTCGCTCGCCCCGTCGACGAGCATTCCGTGGCGCATGCCGAGAGAGTTGAGCCAGTATATGTGACGCTGCAGCCGCCCCACTGGCTGTCGAACAGAAGCAGCATAGCTTCAGTGGGGAGTTAACCGACAATTCAGATCAAGACACCGCTGCTGCTTGTGCGGTTTGGACTTTGGAGGTTGATTAGCAATAAATTTCCGTTTCGAAAATAAAGTTTCCGACTGCGGTCAATAGTGGCGTTGACTTGCGCCCCCGCCCTCGAGTATAGCTGTCTTACCTTGTGCTGAGGCGCCATCGCCGCAAGTTATTTCTGCTCGCCCACCACTGCTCCTCGCCTGAGAAGATTCTAATACACGACGACGATCGGGTGCTTCATCGCCCCATATTTCACTCATCCACCCAGGCGGGGAGCTCTCTATCACTGAGTGACTGAGGGTGTGTCTCGGCTGCCAAACAGTTGTTGCCATCGCCAACGACCGCGCCTGCTGATGAAAGCCAGCGAGTTGCTCTAGCACCAGATGAAGGTACAAGTACCAGTACGCATGTCGTGCAGCGCCTTATTGTCGTCGTCAAGGGTTTGTAAACCAGTGCGGGGGCTCCTCTCGCCAATTGTATTGATCTCGTACATTTTATTTTGCTCGCAAGGGTCAGAGGACCCGGTACGTGCGCTGATTGAGGGATGGATCGGGAGGGGGGATGCGTGAGCTGTGCTCGTGCAAAAACAAAAGGTGGACGACCTTTACATGTTTTGCATGGGTTACAATTGTCTCTGTGTTTTGCCACTCTAAAAGGCGTAATCTAGCAATTAGAATTTGTAACATCGTGGTAACGCCCGACTACTCTCGCCCCCATTGTAATTCAAACCTCTATAATATGACCATTTATAATGCAAAATGAGGTTTAAGGTAGGGTTTAAGGTTTAAGGTAAGAAGTGTGAAGCTCATTTGAATCATAATGGGGGTGCGGATGAAGCGTTTTCGTAACCTCGTGTAGCCATCCAATGAGCGTGTTAACTGTCCATGTCGCGTGTCTTTTAAGAAGTCGTTTGTCCAACGCGCAATATCCGCCACATACCTTCCATCGAATTGAACCGAAGAGCAATAGCACGCGTATATTACCTTTGCGTGTACGGTGGTTGGTAGGTGGCACAATAGTTTTCGCTTTGCTCATACGCCTCGATGTCCCTTTATCGTACGTTGGTACAAGCGAATCCCGCCCTCCTTCGAGGCGGCGAGATTCTCGGTTTAGCAATCGGTGCACGCTCCTGCAAGGCAAGAGAACATGCACATCATTACTTATGTCGTACATGCTAGTAGTAGGCGTATTTTCTCGCGTGTTGGGTTGAAGTGTAGCGTTGTTCCCATTGTCGCATGCCAGAGTCGAACCCGTAGGGCTTGAGCCATGTGTAGGGCTTGGAGGACGACTAATGCGGGCAAGTTTATCCGTACCATTGTTTCGTCAATCGCGACTTGTGAAGCGGCAAGTCAAATTCGGACATTCACGACGAGGTCGCCGGATGAGAAACCATCGAGTGGCGCTAGCTTGTGCTCGTCGCAGAAATTGAAGTACATGTGACGAGTATAGTCTTGCAACATTACATTGCAGGACATTGTACATGTACTCGTTACTAATTCTAATTCGTGCTTTTCCATCGGAAGGACGTACAACGTGGGTACGTCGCTATTGCAATATTAGCAAGGGTTATGATCCGTACTATACGACCAGTACCTCCCGGTACGTACAAGTACGCACAGTTAATCTAACCAGCCAAGTGAGGCGCCAAGCGAGGTTTCCTATGCAAAATGTGATTCCCTAGGCTAGACGAGCCGCGTCGCTAGACTGTTGACGACGGGTGGAAAGCCCTAACACTTAACACGTAAGCGAGCGTGAGCAAGCGCAAGCTATACGGGCGGAAAGCTATTTAAGCCCAGTGCAATAGAGGGAGGTGACAAAACCATTTAATAATTCCCTTTGTTTAGTTACAAAATATTGCTAACGTACAAGCAGTGAGACATCTTCTCATCTTTTCCCATCTGCACCACCACTTAGCAATTGAGCAGCGAATGAGCAAAACATAAGAGGTTGGTGTTAGCAGATAGCTTTGGAAGGCTAACCGCCAAATGAAATGAAATGAAATTGAAATGAAATTGTTTACAACAATACCAGTATAAACCGGCTCATGTCTATGGGCCCCCCCGCTCAACGCCAGTTATTTGTGGACTCATAAGCAAGAGGTAGACCGTGAACTACTAATCACAACACCTCCAATGGCAGTGACGATACCGTCTAAAACATACCCGTATCCAGGTATTTATTATTTTTTGATCTATACGTAATTTTTTGGTAGATACAATATGAAATATAAGATGTTGGTAGTCTCCACGATACGCGGCTTGCTCCAGCCGCTGCGGGGTCGCTGATTAGCAAGGCTGTTCAGCTTGAGCTGGTCGAGTCGAACCTGTCTGACCTCGGCTCTAAGGGTCCGAATCGAAATTGAGAGCATAAAGATCGAGAATCATGATTAATTCAAATTTAAAGATCGAGAATCGTGATTAATTCAAACTTAAAGATCGAGAATCTTGATCAATTCAGTGAATAAAGATCGAGAATCGATATATTGTATCAAGAATCGCATCACTAGATCTGATTTTCATTCACGTAAGATCGATGCACCTGATAATTCAGGCCCTAATTATCGATGCATGTGATAATTCAACCTCTAAAAGATCACTGCATCTGATAAATCGCGGCTCTAAATATCAATGCATCTGATAAATTGCGGCACAAAATATCAATGCATCTGATATTTCGGACGCTAACGATCACTGCATCTGATAATTCAAACGCTCAAGATCGAAATCTTATAAATCGAAATAATTAAGTACGAGATTTAAAAAAACTCATGAATAACTGATGTGCATTTGATAGGTCAATCACTGCTTCATTGAAGTAATACCCAGCTCACAACCCAAATCATGTTGTCGTGAATGGGATGGGCACAATGCAATTGCTCTTCAAGGCTGAGACCCGTGTGCACGTTGGAGGCATGACGCACTATTCAAAATACGTGAATTACATTCTATCCCCATACAACCCAGCAAAAAAATGTGCTACAAACCCCCCACCCAGCGCAGCACATTCAACGTGGGTTTTACCGTGCCCACTACAGGTTGTCGTGTTTGGGATCATTGGGGTTATAGGAATAATATGTAATCGCTCAAAAACAGTGGAGAGAAGGTCTAACAATAAAAGTATATTGACGGGTGAGAAAGCTCCCATTGCCATCTCTCGTTGTGGTGCCAAAACGATGCATTGCCATGTTGCTGATAGACCGGACCATGGTTACGAATAGCTGGACCATCTGGTGCCAAGGAAGTGTCCCAAAATGGTGCGCTGCCATAGGTATCCCAAAATCGTTCGTTGCCAGACAAGTATCCCAGAAGATGAGCGCTTTCTAGGAACTCAGTTCACGTTGTCTCCTCTGGAGGAGCAGTTCACGCAGACAAGCAACACACACACACGCACACACACACACACACACACACGCACACACACACCGAAGCAAATACAATGCAATGAGAGTAGTGGAGAGATTGTAAGTGCTTGTTACGGAACGAAACAAATAAGAAGTACTAAGTTACGAAGGCTTGCTGCTAATAGCCTGAACATTGGCAATGCACTTCACAAATTGTGCACCGAGGTGCGTTTTATCACGTTCAACATCTGTTTTACGGGCCCAAGGGACACACCCAATGAACACATGCAAAAGAAGCCACTGATTTAGGAATGATATTGAACGGTGTCTTACACTAATTCCAACATACCAACGCGCCGCACAAAACAGTGGTAAAGATGCATGATGAATAAAAGTTACAGACAAAACACACACACACACACACACGCACACACAGGATGTAATTCACACAACTCACGTAACAAAATAGGAAAGAATGCATGCAGTGAAGGGTCAAAACGTAACAAAACAGTGGTGAAATTGCAGGATAAATAAAAGTTACAGACACCGCACACACACACACACACACACACACACACATTATGTAATGCGCACAACTCACGTAACATAACGGGAAAGAATGCATGCAGTGAAGGGTCACACTTTATAATGAAGTATTGATCATTACAGGCGAAAAAGGCGCACACGTTCACGACATGCATGGGAGCTAACAACTGGCACGTGATTACCATCTTATCGTTGCTCATTTGGTGGTCTTCAAGATATTCCGTCGTCGTTGGCAAAGCACGTAAATTATACAACTATTGCGCCACAAGGCCAAGGGCCATCCCTAACACAACACACGGAAAAAAGTCACAGCAAGCACAGTCAGTTGATAATGAAAGGTGCATTCCACACACACGACACGGTTGAGAATATACATTACAAGTAAGACTTGCGAAGCACACACACACACACACACACACACACACACACACACACACACACACACACACACACACACACACACACACACACACACACATACGCACGCGCGCGCGCGCTCGAATTTGCAGGGTTTCGGCATATATGGGCACGACTACGTAGACGGTAAAGGAGCACAGTGGCACTTGAAATAAAGCACATGGGACTCACCTCTATACCGTCCTTGACGCAGACTAAAAAGTAAGAGTCGCTGCCTTCACTTGCAGCGAAGCTGTCGAGAGTCTCCACAATTTCCATACCACTACCGACGTATAATAGTCCTTTTGTGTTTGCACTGGCGTAGACAAGCCCTTGCTAAAACGAATGGTGTTGTCTGTTGCACAATGTTGCACTGCGCACCTTGACGAGTCGCAGAGCGTCCGACGATGAATGCGAGTTAGCGCAAGCCTTCGACGCCGCGTCGAGTAGATGCGAGGCCATCCCAACGCAACCTGCAGAAGCCGCGCCCCACTAGAGACTTTCAGCGACGATATCGTCGCGTTGATAATGATGCGAGGCGGACATCCATCCACGGTTAGACGTCGCGCATCGGAGTGAAAAAATCTATTGGTTTCTGTGGTTGCCGCGCGCTTTTCAAGTTGACTACAGACGTGTAGTCGCTTGGTAGACTGACGTTTCGTCCCCATATTGTCACTATTTTTAAATCCATACGCAACGTAATATATTCTCATGTATTTCGTGCTATTTCTGGATAGGCTACGAAGAAGAGGAATAACAATAAGCGTTTAATATACTGTGCTTCTCAACACTCTTCAAAAGTACATGTACGGATAGGTGATGGCATAGGTTCATCGCATCCGTCGATCAAAATCTTCGTAACCAATGATCCCTTTCTGGACCGTCATCGGCGCCGATCCACTTCGTCACCACGTTTTATCCAAGCATGGCAACGAGACCATGATCCCTTTTATGACGCATACGAGTTGCTGATTGGTCAATCCATGAACCCTTTCTCGGCTCGTGTTGGCCGTTGATATATCACGGAACCAACGATGGCCATAGATGCATTTTTCTGAGTATAGTACTGATAATGCAATTCTGTTTGAACACCTTCTCCTTATTTTCGTCATTGTCGATGACTTAAAAAAATCGACGTGTGTGTGAATTGCAATTTTTCATTCATCTGCTAAATTTTTATATGGTCAGTGTAAGGATTATATGGTCATTGTAAGGATTATATGGTCAGTGTAAGGAAATCCTTAGATATAAAGCGAATTACCATTTGATTTAAGCTCGCGCGGGACAGAAGAATGAAACAAAGGTAGAAACGATAAATAAATATTAATACATATGATAAATCCCGGGATAAATATCGGTGCATCTGATAAATCGCGGACTAAAGATCGGTGCATTTGATAAATCGCTGCTATAAAGATTGGTGCATCTGATAAGTCAAGCCTATAAATATCGACGCATCTGATAAGTCAAGCCTATAAATATCGACGCATCTGATCAGTCAAGCCTATAAATATTGATGCATTTGATAAGTCAAGCCTTAAAGATCGATGCATCCGATAAATGTAGTGCCTAAATATCGATAATTGATTAATTGCAAAAAACGCCGATGCATCGATTACTGATCATTAATCGATCTCTGATTCGGACCCTTACTCGGCTCATGTGCGACTCCGGTCGTGCCGGAGCTAGGAGGAAAGGTAGGTGAAAAACCCCCCTCGCTCAGGTCGTCGTCGGTCCCGTCTCGATCCGTGCTCAACCCCGCCCGAGGTATTAGCTGCTCCTCCCGACGCAGCGCGCCACCTAGCCGAGTCTTCTCTCCCCCTTCGGGGGCTGAGAAGAGAAAATAACTAGGCTGCAGTCGGTGTCCGGCTGGCTCTCCTGCCTCCGAGCCAGATTTTCTTTTGTTCCCTGTCCTTGTTCCGTCTGTTTCCAACACCTATATGATCGCGATGTGGCCGTCCTTACCCTCCGCCGGTGGTTTACGTTGTTAGGGGGCCGCCTTTATGAGCATTGTGCCGTTACGATAACCTTGGGCACATTGCGTGAGGCAGCCTATCGATAACCGGGTACCGACTAGGGAAGGGGTTGGAAGAACACATGGATCGAGTCGCCGGTCCTCAAAAGATGGTGGGTACGGGAATTTATCCAAAAACCCCCCGTACCGGGCTTTTCCGGCGGCGGGTGATCCTAAGGACCGCCGTCGCCAGACCGTGCCGCTCCTCCGGCTGCGACCCATCTCCGTCCTGCGTAGCATCAGGTCCCGCCCCCAGGGGAGACCTAAGGCTCTCGGAGGGTAGGCGACTGCTAGCGAGCGCCGTGCCCTAGCGCTGCTTGCAAGCTGTCCGCCGCCAACTCCAACACCCTCGTCCCTCCGTTGATCCGTCCGTACCCTTCTTCGCCAAAAAATATTTCGCAAACGCCGCTCCCGCCCCATCGTCGGGAGAGTATGTGCGAGTACTTAGTCGCGGAAAAGACATATCGGAATGGCCGAGCGGGAGATCCCTATGCCGGTGTACATGTTATGTTTTTCCAAAACCCTCTGTACCGGGCTTTCCGACAGCTGCTAATCCCGCGGATCGCAGCTGTCGGTACCTCGTTTAGCCCCCTACCGTGCAAGGCATGTCCGGGGCCGCCGCCGCTGCGGCGCCGGCGGGCGCCCAAGAGCCCGTATGTAATTCACTGTTTTGTGAGTGGAGTTTGCCACGTGATTGGTTGTGCGGTCGGCACGGAGGTGGAAGTGTAGGCGGAGAGTATTGTTTGTTAGGAAGTGTTGGCGTAGCGGGTTGTATGGGTATCTAGTCCGGAATTTTTAATGTTTATTCGACGCATGGCTGGGAGGTTGACGTGTGAAGGCCGCCTCCCGAGCTTGCCGGAGCGTGTGCTCGCGACTAGTGAGGGGATCTCGTCCGGCATGTTGCATGGCCCGAGGATCGCAACGGTATGGGGAGGCCAAGTCCCGGGTTGCAATGGTCGTCGCTATAGCCCATCGGGCATTCTGGCGTGTGTTAGTATTATAGCAGTAATTCTCTACCGTTTGCGGTGTCAAGCGCCAGTAGAGTGTGTTTTTCAGCCCGTTCCTATTTTCGTCTAACCGGCACGGCGCCTATTTAGATGAGCGTGTCGCACGGGTGCGGGCGCGATAACCCCAAGCAGTACGCAAGCCCGGTAGCGCTCGAATTCCCCCCCCGTGAATATTTGTCGGCGCAATCCATTTTCGCGGCGGCGTCAAAGCATATTGCCCGGGATGTCGTGAGATTTGTCAGCAAAATCGACGCATAATTACATTTTTCACATGCGCGAGGGTGCGAAATATTGCTCATCGGACTTTAGTGGAGGAGTGTACCTGTCGGACCTACGTGATTAATCGCCACTACGGGTACCATCGCTACCTCTCGGCAAGTTTGGAACGTCGTTCAGATTATCTGCCATAATCATAGTGGCTGCGCCAAAGCTGCTGGAGGCGTCGTCACATCCCAAAAGTTCTGTGTCGAAACCCGAAGCGCGCTGCACTTCGTGAGGGGCAGAGGGGTATTAAGACTGTCAAGAGCGATGGAGGGGCGTGGAAACGATGGCACCAGCGCCGAACCCTCCTCCGCGGCCAGCGGGCAGAGTGGGGCGGAAGAGGAAGTGGAGAATGAACCTCGGCTGAAGTATCAGCGGCTTGGTTCCAGCTGCAGCGAGATTCTTGCTGCTGAAGCGGCGTCGTGCATGGTCGTGGAGGACAAAATGTTGGCTCTAGGCACACAGCAGGGTGTGGTGTACGTCATGGACTACAATGGAAACGAGGTGCGTCAGCACTGTCCACGCAACTCCCCTGCAAGCACGCATCTCCCTGACAACTGTCTTCGATCCTGCTGGGAGCCATAGCTCTCTGCTCGGGGTTGCTAATATGGGCTTTCCCAACTAAGAAGGAAACCCTGCGCCAATATGGTTGTTTGGTAGTCGGAGCTCTCTCCGCGATCATTCCCCTATCCTGTTTTATCACACATCAGCACGGAGTCGCGAGGATGAAGACTTCATTGACCATAAGTGGCGACCACGGCGCTCTTTCCGGTTACCGTTGAGCGAGGCATTGGAAGGGCAGAGGTCTGCTTTTACGATTCTATGTCGCTGCGCAGATACGGAAATTCGACAGCCACACGGCAGCTGTTAACGACCTCAGCTTCGACGAGAAGTCGGAGTTCATCTCAAGCTGCTCGGACGACGGGCAGGTCATAGTCCACAGTCTGTACACGGAGGAGATTACAAGGTTGAAATATCCCAGGCCTGTCAAGGTAACTTGCTGCCCCTGGAGGGATATTTATACTTCCCGCACGTTACGCACTCTCATCACACGCGAATATACTTTGGGCTATCGGATGTTTATTCATCATGCTGTCGTGCTTGGGGTTTAGACGGTGGCATTGGATCCCAAATACGGCTCCCGCAAGGACAGACAGATTGCGTGCGGAGGGCTTGCTGGGCAGCTCATGCTTAACAGCCGAGGATGGCTTGGTCCAAAGGACGTCGCACTGCACAAAGTAAGTGGCCCTCACGCAGCCCTCGTCATGCCTTCTGGGTAACATGATGTTGTTTATTCCGCCAAAGTGCCCACGAGACGACAATACGACCGACCAGAACAGCGGCTGGGCAGATGATTGGCAGTGTGGGGGACTATGTGCATGGCGATGCAGGGCACGTTGATGGGCGCAGCATGCCTACACCAGCACTTTCACGGCTTCCTTCACATTTCGTCGATGCATGGAACCTCGCATTCAAATACTGCGCTGTGCATGACGTGGGCTTGCTTTCTGTTCAGGGAGAGGGCCCAATTTCTAAACTGCGATGGTCGGGACACGTGATTGCCTGGGCAAACGACAAGGGCGTTAAGATTTACGACACCCAGGTACCCTTCTTATCAATTGTGCCATCCAGTTTCACGCAAATCAGCATTTGTTTTTTTAATGACGTGTCTATTTTACCTTTCTACAACACGCCTATCTTTCTGCCGCTGCAAGCTTGACAGAGTCTTAGAATCTGCTGTCTGTGCCCCAACGACGCAGGTCCATCAGAGGATTGGATTTATCGAGCGCCAGCGGACTGCCTTTCGTGCTGACGCTTGCCATTGCCATCTTCAGTGGGAAAGTGACGTTTTGCTCTACATCGGGTGGGGGAATTCTGTGCAGATTGCGCGCATTGTCCAACAGGAACCTAATGCTGACAGTAAAGCCAACGGTAGGGCGCCCACTCACTCCGTACTGCTAGCATGGCGAAGTCGATATCCAGACTTATTCCTGTTTTGATTTTACTGAGCACACACCTTTTGTTTTAACAGAAGAGCAGCAGAGAAGCCAGTCCCTTGGGCCTATCCCTTTACCTCAGAACCTCGGAATTCAGTACCCTATCGGTGGACCCCATAGGCGAGCCGTCATTGACCGCATCAGTAGCTTTTGAGTATGCTTGACCTCCCGCCACTTATATTTCAGCTGTGGGTGGCAATGACATCCGTTATGATTTGCCTTTGACAGGATTGTGGAGATTGTGGCTTCCTTCCAGACAGATTACATTGTCGCAGGGATATCTCCCTTTGGTATCAACTTGGCCATTCTCGCTTACATTTCGGAGCACGGCGATGCAGCTGCACACGACGGCGCAGAGGGCTCATTGGGTACAGATGGGACGAGTGTGCGAGAGAGAGAGGATACCATGAAAGGCGTTGATAACATTGAGGCTTTGCGGCCCGAGCTTCGAATTGTTTCCTGGGATAATAGAGAGATTGTGTCAGACGCTCTGTCGCTGCATGGTAACCTACCCTTCCCCTCGAGGAATGATGAGTTCCTTCTCTCACCCTTATTACAGTGTTTTTCGTCGTCACCACTTTGCGATGTTCTTGATTTCACATGTTGCGATAGGTGTGCATTTGTTGGATTCCCTCCCTGTCACTGTGTCACACGTAAACATACATTCTAACTTGCACGGAATTGTTGTATCTTCTTGCCGTTGCTGGCCGCTCTTGAATGCATTTCCTGTCATAGTATCTTTTACAACGTAGAGGATACATGACCTGAACATCTGTGTGCAATGTCAGGGTTCGAACACTACACAGCAAATGACTACAGTCTGGCTGCCTTTCATCCGATGAAGTGCAGGGCTAGTGAAAATCATGGTATGGCTCATTGAAGCAGCTCGTCAATGAAATTATGGTGTTTGCATATGTAACTGCGACATTTATAGCTTTCGGTTTCGGCAGGGGCGGCTATTGATCAAGAGAGCGCCCCGGCTCAAGAGGAGGGAGTGACCAAGTGGTGGCGGGATGGCTACGAGCCTTTCTACTTTGTGGTGTCGCCAAAGGTATGGGCGAATCGGCGATGTCTGGCCAGTTGTGGACAGGTTAGTGCGCGGAGCACTTGATTAAGGTCAACTGCGATGCACTGCTCAGGATATTGTGCAAGGCCGCCCGAGGGACACAGAGGATCGTATCAGTTGGATGCTGAGTCACGGTCGGTTTGAAGAAGCCTTGTCGCTGGTTGAAAGGGGCGAGAGCTCGGAACTCTCAACACGAGAATTGGTTGCACAGGTGTGCTAAAACATGCTCATGCCCTTCAGCTCCCCATGTTTTTACACTGATAAACCCTTAACTCATCCGCTGCTGATACTGTTTCTCTACCCTTTTCATATGCGCCTTTGTTGCATGTGGTATTGGCTACTCTTCATTAATTTGTTTCTGACAGGCGTATCTGGAACACCTCATGAGCTGCTCCAAATTCGCGGAGGCCGCAACTCTGTGCCCCCGCCTGCTACAGGTAAGCTTCCCCTTTTCCGTTAGAAACACATCACGTGCGGCACGGGACATGACACCATGCGCAATGCCTCACTTGCATTCTGCAGGGCAATGCCGCTGCGTGGGAACGGTGGGTGTACATGTTTGCCCAAGTACGGCAGCTACCAACGTTAGCACCGCATATTCCTGTGGAAGAGCCGCGGCTGAGAACAACGGCGTATGAGGCAAGTTCACCGGCCTGCGCTAACACAGATAACCGAAGCATGAAGTTTTGCTTGACGTGAAATTGGCGTGTTCAACATGCACCGAGTGCGCCCCACCCTGAAGCAGCTCCCCTGTATACATAAGAGCCAACTGGGGCAAGACTGAATATGGCACACACTCATTTTGACAGCGTTTTAGGGCTAACGGCGCCAGGAAACTTTTCAGGTTGTTTTGTCGTCACTCTTGGCAAGTACATCTGATCATGAGGAGATGCTGCGACTGATCAAGATATGGCCGAGTAAGGGCCTTTACAGGTGGGAAACGACGTGGCTTATTGATGCATCTTAACAGCCATCTTAAGGGCGTTGCTGTAGTATGGCTGGCCATTTGTTACGCACCATCAGTAGGTGCGCTTTTTATTTTGCTCTGACACAGCTGCAACTGATTTCTGTCTCAGTGCGGAGCACATCTGTGAGAAGGCGCAAGCTCGTGTGGACAAGTATGGTGGCTCCACCGTGCTCTACGAAGTCATTGCGGAGCTGTACAAGATACAGGTTTGTCGTGGAGTCGGTGACCTAAGTATCTGAATTCAATTATTGGGCGGTTTTACTAGCCCTGTGTCAACTGGACAGCCGATGGAGGGCCGCCCTTTTTTACCGTCCTCCTGTAGTCAACCCCCCGTTTCATATCTCCAGGGCAATATGGATGCAGTGCTGGACATCCTTCTGTCATTACGCCGCCAGGACGTCTTTCCCTTTGTGCTGGAGAACCAACTGCTCCATGCACTGAGCGATAGAGTAATCGTGCCTCCTCTTCTGATGCTGCACCGATCGGTTCATTGTCTCTCACTAGGTTGTGTTTACAGCACAAGACGTTGTAACTGTTGTGTGATAATGCATGGCAGTTGGAGGGTTTCATGGCGATCGATGAGGAGCGGACTTTGTCACTTTTGGTGGAATATTGCGATGACATTCCCCCACAAAACATTGTCCAGGCACTACAGTCTGCGTCAGAGTCAACGGTCAGCCACCGCCTGTTATATTCGTATTTTCCTCATGACTCTTTCAGGCTCAACAGGCTCTTCTCCTGTCAAGGCGAAGGACCTCGCCACACCTTACTAGGGCCGTCTCCGCTAATTACCGTTCTTGTGTCAAGCAGGCCGGTCAACCTGGTGCAGCGGAACATTGGCGAAGGCAGCTGCACAAGTACCTGCACATGCTTTTCCTCAGAGATCAAGACGCAGGAGCCAAACATCACAGCCTCCAGGTTTGGTAAAACCCATTATGGTTGTGCGTGGGCTATAGTACGTTGGCACCTGCTTGTGTAACTCTGACAGGGAACGCGCTTGCTGCGCAGATTCAGTTATACGCCGAATACGATCCAAAGTCATTGATGTACTTTTTGACGCACAGCGAGCAGTACGCACTGGAGGAAGCCTTGGATATCTGCAAATCAAGGTACTTGTGCTGGAAGAGGTGCAGCAGAGCGGTGTACCCGCCCTCCTCAGCTTGGCCGTGTTGACTAGCTCCATATGCTTTACTGTCTTCCAACCTGTCTCCCACACCTAAATGCGCCATTCAGTGTGGTGGGATATTGTGATTCCATCGTTTGTTTTGGCAGAACATGCACTGTGCTCTCTAATGCTTTTTACCCGTGTATGTCACCGGTGTTTTGACAAATGGCATGAAAAAGTATGCTATCACCCGTTAGAATTCGAACTTAACGCAAATCACGGAACACCGCTGACGCTTGAGCATTAAGAGTAGAGTGGCACTTGTTGCGCAGTGGCTTGGTGAGGGAAATGGTGTTCATTCTTGGCCGAATGGGAAACGCTCCGAAAGCGCTCTGCCTCATCATTGACGAACTTGAAGACATACCTCAGGTGCGTCTTATCAACACCTTGTGCAGGGAAGGCATATCACGACACCGGTTTTCTTCCGATGTGCTACTTGTGTCATTCTGGTTTCTTTCTGTCGAGCCGCAGGCGGTTGAGTTTGTTCATGATCAGAGGGACGATGAGTTGTGGGATGTTCTGATATCGCACGCCACAAGCTCGTCACTGCTCACGGCAGCACTGCTTCAGGAAATAGGGTCGTACTGCAACCCGCTTCGCCTTTTGGAGCACATCCCATGCGGCATGTCCATTCCTGGCCTCCGGTTAGTCCTGCACACATTTTCCCGCTGAGCCCTCTATCCTCTGCACCATTGTTTTGTGGAGAGTCTTGATCCATGTTTTTGGTCTTTGGGTACGACCTTTTGAGGTGTGAACTGGACGAAGCTACTAATTTCTGCTCTTCTTTTGATACCTCTCCGTATTCTGTGACAGGGATCATCTGGTGAAGATCATATCGGATTTCCGGACGCAAACATCGTTGAGAGAGGTACGACCGTCCCACTGCTCCTCTGTTCTACCGTCCAACCACCCAAACTGTATATTGCTTGACCCTGCGAGCTCAGTCCACAAGCAAACCGCTTTTGGGATATTTGCTCGAAGTCTCGAAGTCGTTGATTAGGTTGCGATGCTTGGCGGTGTGTTTCTTGATTGAACTGACGATCATGTCGTCTACGATCGAAGGGATGCAGCAGTATCTTGCGCATGGACTGTGTTGTTCTGGCAAAGCGGTTGTACAAGGAAGTCAGACGATCTGCGCCCGTGGTGTACTCGGTCCAGCGCGCGCCACGTGATGATGATGGGATGCCGGCGCAAGCTGAGAAGTCGTGGTACGTGCGTCTGTGCTATCATAAGGCAACTTCAGCGCTGAACGCTTTTCTCTCGTGAAAGCCTGAGACTCTATACAAAGGGAGGGAGGAAGGAAGAGAGGGAGGGAGGGAGGGAGGGAGGGGGGGATGGTTTACTAAAGCTTCAGAGCCGCTCTTCGGCACACAGGTATGTGATGCAAGGTCCTTCTCCTCTCTTGGTTCTGTGCTCTAAACCAAAAGAACTGTCGATGGCTGCCAATGAAGGAAAACGGGAGGATGCGTCAAATATTACAGGTATTCTTCGCACTGCTTTTAGATGTGTTCTTGGATATTAGTCTGCTTCTTGGGCTTAGGCTGTTCCGATTCAATGTGTTGGTTTACCCCCCCCCCCCCCCCCCCCCCCCCCTCCTTAAAACTTTATGTGTATGGATATTCTAGTACTTTAGCAGTGTTGGGCTGTTGGTTACTTATTAAAGGTCACCAAATTTGTTTTCTAATTAAGTAATGCATAGCTGTGTGCACAAGGGTGTAATATGCCATATGCAAGAATAAAATGGAGAGGGGGTGGGGCACATTTTGGCACCATGACCATGATGCATGCACCATCACAAACCCCCGACCATACGGTGGCCCTACCTAGCCACCTGCCACCCCTTCATGTACATATCAAAAGTGCTATGATGTTGTTGAGCTGCCAACGGTCATTGCCGCATGTTGTTGACATAGTTTTGTCCTATTACGCAAGGCTGCCTCCCTGTCGAGAGTCTTCGACTTCTCCTCGCAGTTAGCCTTTGGTTTAGGTTTTGATATTACCTGAAACAAGATACACTAGACCCTCAATAGGGACCTTGTATTGCTCAAGTACACAGATACAAATACAAAATACAAACACGGAATATCCCCCCCCCCCCCCCCCCCCCCCCCCCTTCGAGTTTTCGCAAGACTTAGGTACCTAAAACAACATATTTAATCGGAACGGCCTTAGTTGCCGCATTGTCGTTTCGTCTTCTCCTTCTTCTTTTGGTGGAGTATCACCGCTTTTGTAAGCAACTTCAATCGCTTTGATAGTATTTCTAAATCGCTTGTCTACGCCATTCTATATAGCTTTTTTATTTCATTGGGATTTTTCTTTCTGTCTTGCTTGGTGGTACTATTTTTATTTCTTTGCTTCCCTATCATATTGCTGCGTCTTGGTCTATCGTATATCTTTTTTGGTAGCCTTCTCAATCGGGAGGTGGCCTGAGGTCCCGGCTTTGGAATACATGGAACCTCTTTTGTTTCTCTCAACACCATTGCGAGACAAACTATCGCGTTTCTCAACTGTGGACGGATTATGTCTTCGCAGGTGTCTCGGTTTTTCAGAAGCAACGGACACCCGATCATGGCAAGGACATGCTTGACGATCATCTGGAATCTTCTACCAAACTACGAAGCTGCGGGGTCGAAGGTCCATTGCTAAGACTTGTGAATTAAGAATGAAAGTATCTTCATTAGTTCTGCTCGCTTAATTGGTCATGATGTGAGGCTTTGTGTGCTTGGAGGCTTGTCACGTCACGAGTAGCGCTTAGTAGCAAGCTCGCGGATTGTGTTCTTGTAATTGCATGTCACGAATTGGTGTGGACAATGGCTGCGGCTTGCATTCTTTTGGAATTAACCACGACTCACGATGGTTACATATAATGAGAGGACTATAGTCACCAGCTAGACAGGCTCTGTACATGCTTATCGCCACACACATTAACACTGGAACTGCCAGGTTCATTAGGCGATAGTTCGCCTTCTGAAAGCAAACTGCTACCACAAATCTGTTCTTACTTGTTGTTGTCACTGTTGGTGTCACTGTAGATGGAAAGAGATGGAAGGTGTCCGACTTTCTAGTGTTGAGCTTTGAGCTAAAAGTACAATTTACTTAAATAGAAAAATGGTTAACTATGTTTGTCACCTCCCTCCACGACACTAGGCTTAAATAGGTAAAGCCTATCCAGCTTTCGCCTGCTCTTGCGTGGTCCTCGCGCCAGGCACTAGGGCTCTCTCAACGGTCGGAACAGACTAGCGACGTAGCTTGTCTATCTCGGGAAATCGAACCATCGTGTCGTGTAGCATGTGAGATTAGTTGTTCGTACTGTACGCACCCGGAGGTATTGGTAGAACACTAATGTACAACACCCTTGAGCTAAATTGCAGTGGCGACGTAACCGCGGTACGTCCTTCCGATGGAAAAGCAAGAATCGAATTAGTAACGAGTACATGTACAAGTCGTGTCGTGTACTATTACATGACGGTTCTCATCACACTCATACCCTCCCCCTCTTGACAAATCAATGAGGCCAACCGAGAGGCCAAGCTAAGCGGTAGTCTTGGCTCCTTTACTAAAGCAATTATTGGGGCTAGGGAATGCGCGTTGGGCAAACGTGTATGAAGTCGATGTACGCCAGAATATCTTGCCAAACGTATTCCATTGTGGCGTCTCCTTAAATACTTGTATGGCCTTTGTACGGTGTACCTCGTTCAACGGGTGCAGACGGGTGTAATGTCGTTATCGCATCAAACATCGATGTATTCACGGGATCATTATTCATTTGTCGCATCATCCGTATCAACGCGTCCATGAATTAGTAGTGCCCTATTTAATCAATGCAGCCACGAATTAGTGCCCTATTCAATCAACGCGTCCATGAATTAGTGTCCTCATTAATCACTGCGTCCATGAATTAGTGTTCTCATTAATCGATGCATCTTTGAATTAGTACCCTACTACTAAATAGTCAATGCATCCATGAATTAGTGACCTATTCAATGTATGCGCAATGAAATACTTGTACAACTCCGGGATATCGCTCGCATCGATGCATCCCCTTCGAAATTTCTTGAATAACATTACCACTACTCTACAACAATAAAGTAATAAAGTATTGCTAAACTATTGACACGGCTACCATCGGGTGAGAATCCGGCTCGTCATTTCATTAAAATTCTATGCGTGAAGAAACCGATGTTGATCCATCAATGCATACGCCTCCCATTACCCGCATCAATGCATCTATGAGTTAGTGCCCTACTTAATCGACGCGTTCATGAATTAGTGCCCTACTACTATATAATCAATGCGCCCAATAATTAGTGCCCCATTCAATCAATGCATCCACGAATTAGTTATCCATTTACTCACTGCATCCACGACTTAGTTTCCTACTTAGTCGATGCATCCACGAATTAGGAGAATAAGAAAACGGATGATGAATCAAAGTTTGATGCATTGCAGTTGATGCTTGATCTATGATTTCTGAGGTTGATGCGGCGGAGGCTTACGCCGAAGTACGTCATGAAGACCAAATACTTTCTTTATCTAACATGTATTTCAGTCGACACCCGGAGACGGACGGTCAACAACACGTTTCATGGGTTATTTAGTTGTTTCTATTGCTACGACACATCGAACTAGACAACCATGATACCTCAAGAGGAGTTTACGTATAACCCTAATCATGCAATCGGAATTGAGCACACACCGTTTGAGGCTAGTTTTGGTTTTTCCATCAAAAGCCTCTGTTCAACTTGCGACCTTCGACTCCAATTTCGAGAGACGCAGTTGAGCCTTATTAACAACAACTACGTGAGTTGTACACTCTCGTACGATTGGTGTTACAACTACACAAAGATGAGATGCAGGCTCCCACATAACCGTCGACAGCCCCGCACTTCATTCGAGGAGTCACAGTGACATTATTGGTTACAAAAAATATCTTCTTGCGAAGTAAGCCGAACATGAAGGTACGTGATCAAGAGTTTGGACCTTTTACAATTTAGGAATATATTGGGAAACACTATAGTTACATATTGAAATTAACAATGATGTTACGCTAATATCCGGTGTTTCGCGCAAGCAATCGAAGACCATGCTCCATAGCTTCACTTCGTCCAGTTCTTCCGGCTACGACGCTACACGACGACAACGTGGAATTCGACGTGTCCCACGCCTCCGCTATGTGCGTCAAGATGGTTGATGGCCGACGTGGAAAATATTTGTTGTTCTTGAATTACTTCCGTGACGACGACATTCCACATGGTTGACACCGGTTAAACAAAGCACATCGAACAAAGGCGTCACAAAACTTTATGGAGACGCCCCAATGACATGCGTTTGCCCGGACTCAAGCGAACATTGACTTCATTGACGCTCATCAAGCGCGCGTTCGTGAGTCTCAGTGATTGCTTCAAAAATGAAGCTAAGATTACCACGAGGTCAACTGGAAATCGGCCTCAATGATATGTCAAGAGGGGGAGGGTGCGAGTGTGGCGAGTATTGTAATGTAATAGTACATAATTACATCACATTGTACATGTACTAGTTACTTATTTGATCTATACTTTCCCCTCGGGAGGACGCACTTGCGGTTACGTCGCCACTGCTATAGCTCGAGGACATTTTGCAAAACTGTATTGTACGTACCGTACCCCCTGGTACGTACAATACACACAGTTGATCAAACATGCTGCAAGACACTTTGGTATGACTTCCCTAGTCATACATGCAACGTCGTTAGTTTGATGAGACCGGTTTGAGAGCCCTAACGCAAGGCAAGAGGGGCATGGGAGACCAAGCGGGAGGTAACTAGGCTAGACCTATCTAAGCCTAGTGCAGTGGAGGGAGTTGACATACGAAGTTTAACATCATCATTTTAATTGCATTCAAATGTCCACTTCAAGCAATAAATATTCTTAATCTCTCCATCTGCACTTCTACCTGCATTACAAACAACAACTACACTGCTTGGTGTTACCAATTACCTAGGAGAGGCAAACTGCCATAAATGCGTCTTTGGTTGAGACATGGGTTGGTGGAGAGGTACCTATCTAGTCCAATGGCGAGCCGATCTCATAATCATAATCATCGACATGCATAATGATGTACAATAATACATGCTAGGCCTTAAATGTTGAGGAGTCCAGTTTTTCGACACTTTCCTACCGAAAAACTTATTGGCCAACAAGCAGCCCGGTTTTTCCTTGGCGATCTACGTGTATGCCAAGCCAACGACGTCGCGACAAGAGACACCTCACCATGTGGCTTCAACTACTTGTATCAACCAAGCTTAGGGAGACCCCCACGCGAGGGATTCGCCCGGACATCACACCAACTGCGGAAAGGCGCAGTTAAAACCTCTTACGGATTATTATTACGGACAACATCCCAAAAACTGAAACTCCTTGGTCGTGCACGACCAAATAAATTATCTTACTATATTACATTATCTCCAAGATATCGCCGAATTGAATTTTCTTCGGCTAGCTCACACCATGGGTGGCCAGCCTCGAACTACACCCTAGACAACGACATGATGACATACCCCCCCCCCCCCCCCCCCCCCCCCCCCCCCCCAACCAGGTTTGCATTGTATAAGAAAATAGTCATGTTTTCATTGATTAAATGTTAAATATTGATATCAATTGGTGTTTAAATTGCATCGGGGGCAAGAGTAATGATGGCGTCGCCATGACGCAAAAATTCCAACTACTAGCACCTAGATGGTATCTCGCTGTAGTAATTAAAGGGTTTACGCCGCGCATCAACATCCCCTACCAAAACACAATCCAACACATGACACAATGCAACACCATGGGAGTCCATAATGTAAATCATGTTTGCACTTTTGCATCTTTCCGACAAGATATTAATTCAACTCCCCAACGGCAACGACGGCCTCCCCGCGGATACGGGTGTCTTGCACTATCACGGGATCACTTTCCGGTTTGTTTGTCGTTTCTAGCCCCCCGTCTTCCGAAGTCGCTCGACGCCGTGCTGAGCAGACCAAGTTCGAGATGTATTGGGAGGGGGCGAGGAGTCGCCCCGACATCCGCTTCATTCCCTTTGCGGTCACGGAACTTGATACTCTCGGCGGCCACGCCACGGCTTTCTTGAATGAACTGGCCAATCAGGCAACCGCCTCTAAAGGGATGCATGTGGGCAAGTTGTTGGCCTCCACGCGCCGAAAGGTCTCTCCCCCCGTCCATGTCGCTCACGCAGGCAACGTGTTGCGCGGTTTGTCCGACGCCGCAGGCGGTTGGGATGCTTTCTCCTCCCACGGCGCTCTTCACCCGCGCCATGGACCGCAAGCGTCCCCGTGCTTCCTCGAGCGGCGCGTGAGGCGCCGCTTGTCGCCTCCACGTCATGTATTTTTAGCGTTGCCAAGGAGTTTCCTTAGTTTAATCTGCTAGGTTTGTGCACAATGTTGTGCTTCCTTTTTCCGTGCTTTGGATTCCGTGATCCTATTGTCACTCTTGCCCTTTTGGTTTCCCTCCCTTTTTCCATGTCCGTGTTCATGTTGTCTTTCTTGTAGTCCATTACTCCTTGCATATTCCGGCACTTTATTTATCCATGTAACCTCGCGCAATCTATACTCGATACACGAATTTGCTTACAATACTTACCGGGGTCAATGTCCTATATTATAATTTGAGGACCCCTCCCAGCGTTTCCGTGTATAAAACACGGTCATGGCTCACGCCCGAATGCTATTCTTATTTGTATACATAAGAATAGTAGAAATTAACACATTCGTCGGGACTGTCGGGACTACCGCTCAGATATCCCCGGCCGGGTCTCAGATCTGCTGAGTAAGCCTCCGCATCACCCAAAAAAATTAAAGATCAAGCATCAACTGCAATGCATCAAAAAATGATGCATCAAAATTTTAATTCAACCGGTAATTCATGGACGCATTGATTATATAAGCCACTAATTCATGGACGCATTGATTAAATGGGGCACTTATTCATGGACGCATTGATTATATGGGCCACTAATTCATGGATACATTTATTAAATGGGGCAGTAATTCACGGACGCATTGAATAAATGGGCCACTAATTCATGGATGCATTGATTAGATGGGGCAGTAATTCGTAGACGCATTGACAAACTTCAGCACTAATTCATGGACGCATTGATGCGGGTGATGCAGGGCGAATACATTGATGCATCCTGCGCATCGGTATGTTGGCAAAATTCATATTCTGGGTGGATGTTTTCAATTACATAAGTTTGTCTAGAAAACTAAAATGAGTTGGATATTGTATGGGACGTCCCACACAAATATGTTAAAATTTTGACCATTTTTTTGGTTCCCTCCCCCTCTTGACAACGGCCGCCTAGACTGGCCCGCCCACGAGTATAACCCTCTCCATGTTGTGAGTTTAACCCTCTCCACGTTGTCTTGGCTGCAACGGAGTGACCCGCCGACTAGCCCCTCAATTGGGATCATCGGGAACATATATATGATGAGGATACTTAGATACTAATAATGAACAAACCAAAATCCATGTCGAAATCTGTAATATGCGGAGTATGCATGTACTGTCAATTCGTCAAGTGCAATAAAGTAGATGCATAGATTAAATTTGATAAGACGCATGTGCATATTTCGACATTGTGCAGTATGCATTTGTATTTTATGAAATGTTCGTGCGCATTGTGCAGCTTGTTTGTAAAAACATGACGCATTCGCGTACAAATTCAGTGCGTGAAAAGCTTGTAGATCTATTAGACTACACCGGTACACCCCCTATGCTACATTCTGAAATACCATAAGAGACACCTCTAGCGATCCCTCTGATGTCGATTTTTGCGCGTCCCCGTGCTTCTTGCCTGCAACACTGAACAAACGCTCAACTCCAGTTGACGATGCAGGCAATGCAAAAACTCCACGAGCCATCTTGGCTACATTGGGATAGCGCCAAGAATGTACCCTCCACCACTCCAATACGTCGAACGCAATCCCGTCTGGATTGTTTTGCCGCACTTGTGGCAAGGCTAGGTATTCATCAAGCTCCGCTGTCGCGCTGAGAACCCCTTGTTCCTCCCCCAACCCAGACGGAGTCTCGTCAACTTCGTCCTCTGCAGCGCAGTCACATCTCATAATTTCACAATTCACATCATAACTGAAAGATGAAAGGTGATGAAGGATGAAAGAATTGATTTTCAATTACCGCAGTGACTGTTATTCATTAAGACATACGCAAGTTAATCACGCAATGAATTGACGTGAGCTCATTAATAAGACTCTACTTCATACAATTTCATAACGTAGTCACCTGCAGCGCGAAGCAGCTCCATCATATTGGCCAGTCCGCCCGTCCTCGCCGTCTTCGGCGGTGGTTCTGTGGCCGCCTTTGGCTGAGCTTACACCGACGGGCTAGATGTAGATTTTTCAAGTGCCCAATCAGAAGCAAACACAGCTCGCGTGTAGCCATAAGCTTTCTCCCGCATATGTCTGTCAGCCGTCGGAAAGTCGAAATTTTTCCACCTACACATACGAATGGTATAAACAAAAACAAATTACATCATGTCAAATCAACACTAGCAAATACTAAGGCTAGGGATCAAGTGAATTTTGTCGATGTTGATGGTAATGATATTTTGAAACGTCGATGTTGATGGTATTGATATCTTGGATTGTCGATGTTGATAGTGTTGATAGTTTAGGATGCTGACATCGATGGCAATTTAAGCCGATATTATCGCCAATGTATCGATATTTGGGACGATATATCGATACATCGGGCTTAGATAATCAATATTTTCCAATTGTTTTGATAATTGATGGCATTGATACTAGCACTACTGCCATCGTGTCGATGTCGATGTCGCAACCTATCACATCGATGGCACTATCACCACGTGATGATGATACTATCGACGATGCATCGATGGCTGATCCCTAGCCTTAGCAAATACATATAAACAACAGTATAAATCCATATAAACAAAGGGCATACCTAACGTCCAATGTGGTTGCGATTAGTAAGTCCTCTTGGTGCCCTTGTCGGTCGGACACGAGGCGCCTTTGCACGGCTTCCTTGAAGGCTTCCCTCACTTTCGCTACTGTTGGTAGAATGGCCGGAGACTACAAACAACAAACATATCGATGACAGTCGGGTGGTGAAACAATGCTGTCACACAAGAAGCATAGCAATAAGATTTACCTTAATCTTTTGGAGCTGTCCATCAATCACAGCAACTGCATGATTGAAACTGTCCAAACAAGTCAGCAAAGTCCCAAAGACCGGCATGACATTGCTGAGTGTTGGACGAGTTGTAGCCTCCATGGTCGCCAGAACCTCTAAGCAACATCCCAACACTACCCCCTTAAGTGCAATTGCAAGTAAGATATTAAAAAACACATCATACGGCATTGAGATTTAGGCGCAGTGTGGAAGCAAACAGCACTCACCAGCTGAAAACAAATGTCCACCTCGTCATCCGACATCGAGTGGTCCTTGAAGGTTGAGCCGTCCTCGTTGACCACACAGCCTTCAGGGAAGTCCTTGTTGTACCTCTTCATAGCTGCTCGATTGGCCCCAATCCATTGGAACTGGGGAATGACACCTCCCTATCTTGTCGAAGAAGAATGTGGGGGCTTGGAAACCTGCAGCTTCACATGTTCTTGAATCTCCTTCATCTTCAGCCAGCCCTTGGAGGAACGGTGGAGATGCGCTGCAATACCCCTCACCTTCGTCAAGTGTTACCTATATTGAAAAACAGCGCGCAAATATTTTCGAAATGCGGACTTGACACGACAAAGCGTAGACGGGGTCGAGGATAAAGTATGTAGTGACACGGGTCGTCAAAGAGAGAAATTCAAAGCAGCCCTGAAAAAGTTGGCAAAATTCAAAAAATAACATACCTTGTGGTCGGCCACCGCGGTCTTGACGAGTTGAGAGCAATGCAGTCGAAGCAAATGGTTCCGCAGGTTGGTTGTGTTTCATGCCTACAGTATCGTGTGGCAGTAGTTACACTTCGAGACCTTTGCACCCTTACCCGTCAAGAATTCGGTCCGAAGTGTCACCAAACACTTGATACACGGGCGTGCTTCACCTCTATTCTCCCGTCCTCGTCCGCGTCGACGGTGATGGGAGCGCCGGATAGCGAAACGCCTTCGCCGAATGAAGCGCTAGACTTCGATAGGCTATTCAACGAAAGTGGGACAACGACAGAAGCAGATTCCTCATATGCGTCTCTAGATGCTCCATCGTCGTCATCACATGAGCGTGACTTCAGATATGCATGTATCACAGCTTGGCTCGCAGGATCTTGCAGGTGGGAAGCAGGCTCGAGCGTATCGCTTCCGCTCGGCAGGCCTTCCCAACGAATCTGGTAGTGGGGGACCCCCAAACGGAAAACCTCAGCCAAAACAACTCCAACCACATAAGAATCCTTACCAGTGTGAGCATCGAAGTGATTAGTAGGGGTGCGCAGTGGGCCTTCGGAAGCGCCTTGGGGTTTCAGTGATTGTTGTTGAGGCAAAGTTTGTCGGGGGCGGCCACGTTTCCGCATTGTCGCAGGGTTTTCGAAAACAAACCGCGGTTGTAGGGACTGTGTGGCGACGGCTAACGGGGGAATAATGATGGTTTGACCATGGCTGTGCAGAATTTGTATTATTAAACGTCTTCGCAACGCCCGACAATTCTCGCCCTCGATGTAATTCAAACTCTTTATTATCAATATGACCACAGATTTGGCGAGGCGCGTACATTCGGCGGGTGAAGCGTAAGAGTATAGTGTAAGTGTATTGTACAACAACACACAATCGCAATCCAAGTTTGGCTCAAATGTGACCGTTAATTTGAAACTCACGCACATCGGACGGTGCAATTGGCTTGCAAGACATGCCGTAGTCCACGTGTGACAAACGTCAATGCACGTCGACCACATGTGAGTGAGGTGACATGTCCCGTCTGTGGAGTCAACGCCCATTTCAAAATTCGAGTAATCGTCGATCAAACGCGTTACGCGTATGCCTCAACTACGGGTTACCGTAGCTTTAGGCGCGTGAGAAGCTGTAAACTTTCAACGGCATTTCTCACATCCGTACCATGTACTTAGTACATCTATTAAATGTGTACGTGAAAGAATGATATACAAATTATCGCTAATTGAATAAAATAAATTAGATGCATCGATGCGGCCGATGTTCCATAAATGTACAGCTAATTAGTTGTGCATTGACCATATAGGCCACTAATTCATGGACGCATTGATTATATAAGCCACTAATTCATGGACGCATTGATTAAGTGAGGCACTAATTCATGGACGCATTGATTATAAAGGCCACTAATTCATGGACGCATTGATTAAGTGGGGCACTAATTCATGGACGCATTGAGTAAATGGGCCACTAATTCATTGATGCATTGATTGAATGGGGCACTAATTCGTGGACGCATTGATTAAATTGAGCACTAATTCATGGACGCATTGATGCGGATGATGCGGAAGACGCATCATGATGCAATGAATACATCGATGTTTGATGCGGAGGCTTACCGCTGAGTGACTTGGGGGTAGCGTGAGGGGTTAGGGCTACATGTAAGTGCCGGGTAGTTAGGGTTCCCCTCCATGCTTGTCTCTTACATGTACACAGTTTAGGGCCGGTTCTAAGGTGAACTTTGCCACCATCCGCGAAAGATGATATGTTAAACTGTCGGGACTGTTGCCCACATAAAAATATTACATGTGCTCACGAGCGTCAAGGTGTCCCGCTCGGTAGTCCGCCCGATAGTTGATATCAAGACCACATACCCTCAGACACTCTCGAATTGGGGGGAGGGGGGGAGGGGCTATATCTTATGAGTTTGTGGAGGCGATAAGGGTACGAGTTGGTCTACAACGGGAGGGAGACAATAGGAGTTGGTAGTCGGGTAGCGGCTCGCCGCGGGCCTTTAGACGACCCAAAGCCTGGCAAGGTTCGCCAATAGCGTGCCTTGAAGTTTGGTCGTGTCGCGGAGTCGATCGGTTTTAACGAGTGGCGTGTATTGTGTGATGATGGCGTCGCATCTACCGAAAAGTGGAACTGTTTATTAAAGCTACAACCCAACAACGCAACTCTTTTCACCCAGGTGTGCAATCCTGATCAATTTCATCCGTTGGGATATTAAAAACATGCTTTTGTGAGTCTTTTCTGTGATTTTCGCCGGCAGTCTTGTTGTGTGTGGGTCGGGCTTGGCATTTTCCGATGTGGGGGAGAGACGCAGTTTTTACAGCTTTTGAAACTGAATTCAAAATACACGCACCACGAAAGAAACGTCGTTGTTATCATCGTATGCAACAGGCAGAACAACAAACACCATCATATCCAACTGCTGCCTTCGTCCCGCCTCGCCTTGTCGTCACGTCC
Organism: Tetraselmis chui; assembly: GCA_026401115.1. Lineage (NCBI taxonomy): Eukaryota > Viridiplantae > Chlorophyta > Chlorodendrophyceae > Chlorodendrales > Chlorodendraceae > Tetraselmis > Tetraselmis chui. The sequence continues at coordinate 58,526 of JAPMLY010001033.1, forward strand.
GTTCCTTCAAGCACACCAGCGCCAACCTTGGCAACCGCTCAACCAAATGCTACTTTGTTCGCCGCTACGGCCACGCTAGCAGCCCGCCCTCTTCCTAGAGTACATCATAAAAGCACGACGGAGTGCATAGTGGACTCTTCACGCATCCTTCCCGCAACCGTGAACCTGCAAGAAACGCCATGCCCAACCTCTATCCCTCCTACGGATGTGATCTGCCCGGCGAGTTCGGAGGGTGGGCTCAGCGGAGCGTCGGCGAATGCCCAATCCGGTACTGAGTGCAATGTGCTATCGCCCGCACAAGAAAACCCGCCCGTCTTTCCGTATTTGGGCTCGCCAGTAAACGATATTCACTACTTGGACTCGCACGAGGTCGATCCTACTCTTGAAGAGGGATTTCCTAGCGCTGATTCGGACGAGGAGGAAGCACTAGGCGTTTCGCAAGAGGTACCCGCTAACTATCCAGTCGCGAGTTTACTAGTTCAACCTCCCGAAACTATCGTCGTCGTGAAAATTAAGGATGCGCATGCTACGTGGAAGGTCGCTGGCCCCGACTATGACCCTCCCTCTACTATCGAGAAGCGCACTAAAGCCATACTACGTCGAGCCAATGGTGAGTTACCTGGTTTGCGTGGGTGAATCCCTGAACGCGATGGCGGTGTCAACCTCTTGGCGATGTGGCGTCGCCTGTATCCTGGCAACATCGACGACGACTTAGCGCGTCTGAATGCTTCATCACTCCGCTCACGTAGTCCCTTTCGACTTGTAACTACCTGTTGTTCTTGTAAAATGTGTAGGCCGCTGTTCAATTGTCGAAGCGCGGACGCCACTTGATCGGGTGCGTGAAGACGAGCCACGCATTTTTCCCCAAGGCTTTCTTGACGACTCATCTAAAAGATACGCCAGCCAGAAGTCGTTGTATTTTGACGGCTACAATTGATGGTGTGGATCTGCAAGCAATTGAGTTCAAATACAACAAGCGTCAAGTGTTGTTTTCGTGGCCACTGTTGGTGCGGGTAGCGTGCGCGATGGTGTACCTTACAAGCAACGTTGGGCCGACGAACACCTGAATGTGACTACCTGTGACATCCCTCGTCTCGACTTGGTGTCGCAACACTTTTCGTAGAGTCCAAAGGTCGACAATCACAATCAAAGCAGACAGCACGACCTCATGTTAGAGGAGTTGTGGTTAACGCAAGATTGTTGGTTTCGTTTGTACACTACCGTTTTCGGCATTCACGTCACCTACTGTGGGAAGCTTTGCCGCCACCACGTGCATGAATACGATTCCTTGGCATGCCAAGGAGTCGCGTCTTTGCGGACCCCTTGGCCAAGGTTCTGACTTACAACGGCTTACCCGATACGGCAAGTATTGCTCGCCGCTCGGGGCGTCCGCCGCAACATGTACTACGCGATGTGACCCACATGCCCCCCCCCCGCTTCACCATAGCTTGTCTCACATAGGCATCGGCAAGACGGGGAAGACCAAGCAAGCTCGCTGCGTGATATGCTACAAAGACGAACATCGGGTCACCTAGACTGCATTTAAGTGCCCCGAGTGCTCTTTTGCCCTGTGCATCCCGAGCAAGAAGGTCAGTTGTTGCACTCGACATCGCGACATGTCTACCGCCGACTTTACCGAGTTTTGAGTCACCCGCGCGGACACGGCGCAAATGAATGCGCTCACAACCACAGCACCTTGAATGCTTAACCTTTTGGTTAGTTTATGGAGTAAAGTGGGACCTACTGGTTGCTTCTCCGCAGTGCTTGACCTTTGTGTTGGAGATGTTATTTTCAGACGGCGGTGTTCCTAATAGATTTTTTTCTCACTTACGCCGCCGCCGCAATTTTCTAAGACGCCTATAATAAATGAGGGCTTAATCAAATATTTCACGTATGTGGTAATGGTATGTGGTATATTCCATGATACCACAAATTTGCCCGAGGCACTAGAAGACCTTGTGACTGAGTGGAGCCCGTGGACTAGTAGTACCAACTTACTCAGACCTATATGGCATAATAATACGCCAGAGGGCCATTGGTCAGCAGCCGGTTCAGTCGCTATGCAAACAATTTCGGGGCCGGATCTTGTCACTGCCACGGGGGTGGAGATTGGAAAGCGTTACGTAAACCTCTCGGAAAACTCCGTTATGATTCAGCTTCACCCACTCACAACAGTATATGTCCGGCATGCGTTTTATATAACAAATGAAGCATTGACTAACTCCCTTTTCAATTGCTGTTTATGCCAGTGTCGTCGGTCGCCGTTGAGCAGCCATTACTTGCACTGCCCGCCAACGTCAGAGTTCTCATCTCCCAATCAATGTCCACTGAGAGACACAAAGCACAGCTAGGGAACGTTTGGGCCCACAGGCTGATACACTGCGCACAGAGCGGATTATATTTCGCAATCAGTTGTAATGATATATGGGAACAGCTCTCAGGCATGAAGCAGTGCGAGATCCATCCCCAGGGATCCTCAGGAGTCCCCACTCAAAACAAAATGTACCGAAGCGGGATTACTGCAGTCGCCTCTCCTGAAACATACGTTGTGGTTTCTTGTGTGGAGTTGCTATCGTGTGAGGTACAGGGTGAGAGGAGTCGCGTATAGAATTCAACACGAACACGGCGCCTGACATTGCTGATCTGCTTCACCTCCACTTCAGCTCTTAACGGATTCCCCACCTGCGCAGGCAATAGTCTCATGTCCACGAACACCCCACGATATTCACATACACGCCAGCATCTACACTAATGCTAAGATTCCCCCATCACCAACTTCCATAACCCATAGCAACCAATTGACAACAGAACACACACACACACACACACACACACACAGCCAGGGTTGGGAGCACACACCAACATTGGCGACAAAAATTTGAGATTCTGTTTCACATATATGGCACCCTCGAACTGCGACCCAATTATGGCGGGAAAGAGTGACGCTGCTAGCATTCCAGGCAGCACAGGCGCCTCAAACCCTGCAAATGCAAGGGCAAAGCTTGCAATACTGAAAAAATAAGACCTCCGACAATGAGATAAAAATGCATGTAAGTACCATCCACACTTTGGGCGCATCGTCAAGCGCGGCAGAGAGTACCTGCCGCCGCTGCAGCCTCAAGGCTGGAGTGGATCCGGTTCGTGTCCCCTGTCAGTTGCAGGAAGGAGCGAACCTCGTCCTGCAGAAATGTCCGGTGGGTGAAATACTTGGCCCTGCCACACAGCACAGCTTAGAAAATCAGATAAACGCGAGAGCAGATCTTCAGCCAAGCGTAATTTGTGCAACAAATGTCAAACTTCTCATAGGACAGCACTTGGTTTGACTGCTGCTCAAGTGCTACACAGAGCGCACCCATTCGAAAGTCGACCCACCGGGCCTACAGCTTGCGAGATTTGGAGATCATTGTCAAGTTTTTGCCCACCTGAACAATGGCAGTAAGCCACTCGAGGTGAAAGACGGGGCGGATTTGGTTAGTACAAGCACCTCCATCGAGACAGCTTGGGCAATGAGCATCACTGACTTGGATTGACATGGAGTGGTTACTATATGAGTACCACAAAGGTAATGCGGCCCAGCAGCTGCCTGTCACGCATGTTACATCACTACCTCCTCTCAGATTCGTCAGAATGCGAGGGAACTCACCGAAAGTAGACCGAAGAGTCGCCACGCCACCGCGACAATCAAGTAAGCGCGGAATGAGTTGGCGGCATGAAGGCATGATGCTCTAACCCTCCTAGCAAACAAGTGTTCAGCGTTTCCGGGCTATCTGCTTTCGTACACGAGGCAAATAGTTCGAAAGAGCTTTTTCAGCGGGATTCCTCGTTATTGAGCTCACATACAATCACTGGGAACCGTTTCGAGTTGGCTTTACGAACGGTGGAAGCCCATGCTATAATTTTGAGTCGGCTAGGGTCACATAATACGCTAGACGCATCACTCGGGGGCAACTAAGTGCTCTAGGTACGTGTAAAATGCTCGTCGCCGTTGTGTCGGGGAGAGTTGAAGCGCAAAAACGATGCACGTGGTCATTTAGGTGGACAATCATTTCAAAACTGCACAAGTGTACTCGTGCTAATTTAGCAAACACAAATACAGCAGGACGTCTTACCCCGCGCCATAGCCTTTAAGATAAAACCAGAGAGAAAATTACAAACACACACACACACACATACACACACACACACACACACACACACACACACACAAATAATAAACAAATGCGCGCACAATGAAACACACGCGCATTCATAGCACCAAACATATGCGTGCATGTACACATGGAAAAGCATGCGCGCACACAACACATACACATACCCACACGCATATGCACGCACACACACACGAACGCACAAACACACTCAGGAATCTCACATACGCGCATTCATACACACATATGCACAAATACACACACGCATATACACAAACATGCACGAGCACACATTCATGAGTACACGCCCAAACACACATGCCGATTACACACGCAGATACACACACTTAGTGGTGCGCACTCACCCACACACACAAAACACACACAATCACAGGCACACAGACGAACACAAATACACATACAGGCACGCACACACACACGCACGCACACACACACACACACACAAACACACAAATAAGAAACAAGTGCGCGCACAATCAAACACACGCGCATTCATAGCACCAAACATAGGTGTGCATATACACATGGAAAAACACGCGCGTACACAACACATATGCATACCCACACGCATATGCACGCACAAACACACGCACATGCACGCACTCACGCACAAACATACTCAGGAATCTCACATACGCGCATTCATACACACATATGCACAAATACACACACGCATATACACACACAGGCACGCGCACACATACATTAGTACACGCCAAAACACACATGTCGATTACACGCGCAGATACACACACTTAGTGGTGCGCACTCACCCACACACTTAAAACACACACAATCACAGGCACACAGACGAACACGAATACACATACAGGCACGCACAAACACACTCACGAATTCACATACGCGCACACACGCATACATACATACATACATACATACATACATACATACATACATACATACATACATACATACATACATACATACATACATACATACATACATACATACATACATACATACCTACATACATACATACATACATACATACATACATGCATGCATACATACATACATACATACATGCATACATACATACATACATACATACATACATAAACACATACGCACAAGTACATACAAATATACGGACATGCACATTCGTACACACACGCACATGCATGCATATGAATACACTTACGCACCCTGCCACAGAGGAAGACAAACACGCAAACAGAAGTGCACATACCTATGTGCACTTAAGCGCATAGTGCACAAGTACACATACACATGCACTTGTACACAATAAACATCCATAAGCACATAATACACAAGGCCTACTTACAAGCACGCACAAACAGCAACATACGGAGATGCACACATACCCAAATCAGGACACGCACAGAACACACACACACACAATCAAACACACACACACACACACATATCGACATGCGTTCTTACATATTTACACACGTACAGACACAGAACATTGATAAATTTTCACATAAAACAGGAGCACACACGCCAACACACACACACACACACACACACACACACACACACACCACAATACGCATACAACCAAACATATGAGTAAAATCATGGTTTAATGCACTCATACGCGCGCTTACATAGACACACAGAGACGCAGACACACACACACACACACACACACACGCCCACACCACAAAACGCATACAACCAAACGTATGAGTAAAATCATGGTTTAATGCACTCATACGCGCGCTTACACAGACACGCAGAGACGCAGACAGACAGACAGACACACACACACACACACACACACACACACACACACACACACACATCCGTACCCACATCCGTACCCACGTGCAGGCACGCAAAAAAAATGCGAAAGTACGCACACTGGCACACATTCACACATTACACACACAAATACACAAAAACTATATACGAACCCATACCCACATAACAAATGAATCCACACACACATATACATATGCGTGCGTGCGCGCAATCGTGTAATTAAACCCAACCCACCATCCATCACTATATACAACGATACATACGAATGCATACAGACATATACACACACAGACACACACACACACACACAGACACACACACACACACACACACACACACACACGCACACACACGTACTGTAAAATGCTGATTTTCATGACTCAACGCGAGGCCACACACGCGTAGACGCGCGCACACACACACAAATACGCATTCAGGTGCATTCAGACCATAGCGCGCGCTCTCTCTCTCTCTCACCCCCCCCCCCCCCCCCCCCCCCCCCCCCCCCCCCCCCCCCCCCCCCCCCCCCCCCCCCCCCCCCCCCCCCCCCCCCCCCACACACACATACGCACACATACACGCGCACAGCAATACTGTCATCTCTCTAGGACGCGCGCGCGCATTCACACGCGCACACAGAGACACACCAAAACGCTTCGAAAATGCGCAGGGCAACGCGTGGTGTAATTAATGATGGTATGGAGGCTTTCGCCTTTCTACGTAAACACAATTTTGTGTCCTGTTGCAATCCATAGGCAAATGAACTTTATTCATCACTCGCGACCAGTACCTGCGATGATATGATGCTCCGTCTCAGCTGTGCACTGAACCGCAGTGTCTCTCGTCGGCACTCTGTTCCGCATCAGCACGCTTTTAGGTTGTACCCGCGACAGAAGGTAACGACGTCTTCCAAGTATACATGGAGCACGTGCGAACAGCGTGAGGAATGAACTACGAATAGGCTTCACTGGGTGCCAGGCAGTCGGGTGTTCTGACTCGGACCGCGCTATTGGAGGTCTTTCTTGAAACGGCTTTGCATATTGAATACTGCAGCCTCGACACCTTTCTTACAGGCAGCTCTGCTGGTAGTTGCTGACACCTCCATTATCGGAGCATCCCGTTGGCAACCTGGCGCTGCCAAGTACCCGTACCGCCTCAAAAGTCGGTTTCCTTATTTGGTGTGATTGTACACTATTTAAAAAATTGCTTACAAGAAAAAGCAGTGGAGGCCACCAAGCAAAAAAGAAGAAAGGAGGAAAAATAAATAAATCTAAGCCAGAGGAACAGGAAGGCATGCCACAGCACCAGCACTGCCCTCCTGAAAAGCGTCGCGGAGATAAGAGCCCAGAGTGCCATGAAGAGCAGCAGAAAGACGTTGCATGAATTCACGTCGCACATCCCCCAAGAAACGCCGAAACGGAAGAGAAGTAGATCGACGAACAAATTGCTGCATACGGACATAACTGTCAGAGCGCAAGGAGCGAGAGTCAGCGGCCCCCATGCCAGGGAAGCGACGTACAGCCACCAAAATAGCCAAGCGATCGACCAACTCAGCCGCCATCGGCGCCAACCGGCCCCCATCCTCCATGGCGAAGGGATAATAGTCATGGACCGTCATTGTACACTACTTATGTATCGCTATGCACGGGCCGGCTCTTGGGCGCTTTGTGTCAATCTTCGCGGATACATAATCTTATACCGCCTGTAGAGGGTGCCGGTGCGGGTTTCCTGCCAGTCCCATATCCCGGGGGCGCAAAAAAAAAACGTACAGGTACCTGTACTGCGCTGAATAAATAACTTAATATGCCTCATCAGCATCACTCTGCTTGCTTTCCATTATTTGCACGAGTACCTGTACCCGTACTACAAATGGATTTAGCGACTGGGAGTCAGATAATGCCAAAGACAACAGCTTGCTTACATTTTGGATAAACATGCACTAGAACACCTACACTCTTCCCATAAAGTCCGTTACTAGCGGCACGCATTTAATTACCCGCCACGCACAGCCGCGATGGCCATGCAATTCGATTGAGGGGTAGAGTAATGACTTTCGAACAACACACCACGGCGCGTTGTTCACTGACGTGAGCACCTCTATCGGCACGCTCCGATTATTGTGGGCACACACGTTGGATTTGCGGCCGAAATTTTGCATGCCGAAATTTATGGATGTGCAGGTTATGCACGCCTCTATGCGTGGATCGGTGCACGTAGTGTCGCGATAAGCGGGGAGACTACTCGACACTGGGCTTTCAGCATGTTTGCACAATTGCACGAGTATCCGCCAAGTGCGTTGCGCCCGGCCGCCTACAGAGCGGCAATACCGGGAATGGCATATCGTGTGCACTAGGTTTTCTTGCCAAGTGCCCGAAAATACAGCCAAGGAGCACGGGCTAGGGACCTATTGGGCTTGAGGGACGGTTGACTTGGAGTGCAAGCACCCTAGCGCGCGGATCGATGGCCATTCAAGCTTTCGCATCGCCGGGCGTGAAATATGGCGGGGAGCTTTCAAAGTACCCTAGCACGGGCCTTGGTTTGGCATGCGGCAAATGGCACGGCACCATGCCAACATGGGGCATGAAATGGGTGACGCCGTGAATAGACGAAATATAGAGCGCTGATTGTTGAGCGTATTGGCGGAGCGGGTGTGCGGGTACCATATGTCCAAGGGCTGCTAGCCCTGCGCGAATGTGGCAGATTTTGAAACCCTAAAAACTTTAGTTGGCTGTACGAGGGGTTGGATGGCATCGGACGGCGGATTTGACGCTAAAACCGGCCGGTAGGCGTAATTCTATTTCTTGGGGGAAGGGCTTCCATTTGCAACTTAGTTTGCTCGAATCGGACACCGTACGGCAAAGTTAGGCTTTTTTAAGCCTCCCAAGCTGTGGGTTTCCGGCCCCTATCCCACCCATGTCAAGCATCTTAACGGCACATGCCATCACACCCACGTGCTCCCATGTTTGCGGACAGCATGCTGGGATCATAAAAACCGCGTGTTGTGTCGCCGATTTTGGGAGTTTTCACGAGCCAAAGTGTGGAAAATCCGAATTCCGGGGCGCCCGAATCAGGGTATGCCCCGAAATCGGGGTTGACCCGCAAACCCTAATACGTCAGTTCGTAGCCGTGACGGGCCCCATTTGTGCCCCGCTTCCCCCTTTACTTCACCGTCAGCACAAGTTTCGGTCCGCCTTTTCAACGAGCTAAAGTACAGTTAAACCCTAGAAACCCTACATGATAAACACCCGCCCTACGCGAAAGGCCCTATTTCACTAGTAACGGACTTTATGGGAAGAGTGTATTCAGAGGTGTTATTTCCATTCAGCGCTTGATCAGGGCGGTAGGGTGGGTGGGTTGCGCGAGCCGATTGGGCGAGCGCAAGGGTAGAAGGTGGCTGCTACCAGCTAGAGGACCTGTTAAAGAGGTAAAGCAGGTGGGCGTCCGCCGCGGACTATAATTTACTACGCTTGTGACGCTTTGTCTCCGCGCGCTGCCTTCGGCGGACTCAACATGGTACGTTAACTAACCGTTAAACCACAATATTTTACCAATATAATAACTTAACGACTGAGAATCAGATTATGCCTTCTAATACCGGCCGAAGGTCGGCGTGGGTTACTAATCCGGGGATGTGGCGACAAGCAAGCCGAAGAACATCCAAGCCGCCGGTGTTTCGCTCATTGTAGGGTCGATGTACTTGCCAATGTGTTAATCCATGTACACACGGAATGGCATGAAGGGGGATAGAACCGCCGCTTCCCGGAACGGAGGTGTACGCCTTTTCCAAGTACCGCCAAAAGTCGGTACCCGATAGGAACATATTGTGTATATGAACCCATCGCATCGCATCGCGACTGAGCGGCGAACACCTATAGCGAACACCTATAGGTGGAGGGCCAAGACCCCCCCCGGAGTCTAGCGTACACATGTGTCCATTAGTAATCCTACGGAGGGATATGTAAACACTCCCCCTTAATGGACAAACTCCGGCCGGTGCCCTAGTAAACCCCACGTAAACGCGGAGGGCCCATAACCTGTTAATCCATGTACACACGGAATGGCATGAAGGGGGATAGAACCGCCGCTTCCCGGAACGGAGGTGTACGCCTTATCCAAGTACCGCCAAAAGTCGGTACCCGATAGGAACATATTGTGTATATGAACCCATCGCATCGCATCGCGACTGAGCGGCGGACACCTATAGCGAACACCTATAGGTGGAGGGCCAAGACTCCCCCGGAGTCTAGCGTACACATGTGTCCATTAGTAATCCTACGGAGGGATATGTAAACACAATGACAACGTCGCTGGTTTTCGACCAACCACCCATGTAGCGAATCTTTGTGAGGGGTGCGCCGATGCATGCGGCGGGGGACGCCGCGCGTTTCCGTAGGCTATGCGATGTCTATTTGAATTGCGGGGGGGGGGGGGGGGGGGGGGGTGGACGCGCCAATGGCGCTGCACGCCTCTCGAATCCACTCGGTGATGGTCCTTGCAGTCCACGCGTGTGGTGTTTCTTCGCGTGTGACGGCCCAAAAGGTAGTGGGTTTGGGTCCATTGTCGAGTTGGTTTCAATAACTCGTGCGTCTAGCGGTAAACGCTTCAAGGAGGTCCGCTAGTAGCGGTATTGCAGCAATTGAGAGATGTAGTAGCGGTTTGTCGGCCGTGATTATTCTACGTTGATCTCCATTTGCTTTCCCATGAATAACAATATGTTACCGCCAGTCCTATCGACCGCGATGTCGTCCATGTGGCAACGTACGCCGGATTCCGCGCGACAAAAATAGCAGTAGTTAGTGCACACTGCGAGTATCGCTGGGAAGGTATTGATGTGTACGAGGTTGTCCGGCTGCCAAGTTAGCGCGCGGTAGTGTCGGTGGGCGAATAGCAACATATGTTGTACGATGGGTGTTGGGATTGGTACGCGAATGTCGGGGTCGGTGATGGGTTGTTGCTGCATGGCGAGTCCCCGTCGTGAGTCCGTTAGAAGTGGTCCCAGCGCCATTGGTTCCTTAAGGTGGTCTTGAAAGAAATTGTTGATCGTTGAGAAGTAGGGTTGGAGGTTGCTGGCCGCGACGGTTCCGGCTCGGGCGAGCCATGATGTAAAGCGAAGCACGTCGGCCGCGGTAGCCTCCAGTGTGGTGATTCCGTCTTCGTCGCAAAATAACGTAAAACGTCGCATTTCGGTGCACTCCCGCACTTGTTGTAGGTGGTGAGGGCGAGGGATCCGGTGAGGAGGTCGAACGCGAGATTGCCCAGGTTGTCCGCTCCGACGAATGCGCCAACGAGGTTGCGCATCGAGGCGTGCCAAGGTGCGTGGGCCGAAGGTTCGACGAGTCGGTACGTCATTGGTGATGTTGGCTGGGCGTTGTCCGCGGATGTCCGGACGTGTCTAGGTCTAGGCGCGGACATCCGGGCAGTCGGAGCTCGGTGGAGAGTTCCGCGTGACTCGTAGAGCCAAGCCGGTTTTGTACGTGGAAGGATGTGACGCTCCAGCCGGGCGGTCCGACACCCTCGTACGCTTGCCCGGAAAGAATAAGTCTCGGGAGGGGGGTACATGATATGCTCGTCAGATAGTTCGCTAAGTAGTTGGTACCACTTGTTGGCGGGCTAGTATGGCGCGATGACTGTTGCTTCGGCGCTAGATTGGTGTAGCTTGCGGACGAGGTCGGGAAGGAGCGTCCAAGATGGGTTGTACTTGTTGGTCTCCGACTTCCAGAGGTTGTCAGGAAGGTGGAGGCAGTCCACGGCATCGGAGGTTGGGTCTCGGCAGCGGCAATTGTAGCGTGGTAGCTGCGTGTAGCGTTACATGGCAAACATGTCGATGGAGTGGGGGCCCCACATGCAGTCCATGTAAGTGAATATGAGGGGGCTTAGCTGCCAATCGACCCTGTCTATTTCGCGACTGAGCATGTCGGCCCAGACGTTGGCCGCGGATCGAATATAGCGTGCGTGGATGCTGATGTTATTGGTGTCGATGAGTTCCCATATTTTCCGAAGTTCGTCCATCATGGCTGGCGACGGGGACGTGACGGGGCTGAGTACACCCACCATTGCTTGATTGTCATTGTGCATGAGTACTTTTCGTCCGCGCGGGAGCGGGAGGAACGAAAGGACTGCGAGTCGCACGGCTTACAACTCTTTTCAGGTGATGTAATCTTGTTGATCTGCCGTTGACCAAACCCCCGTGCTTCCAATTGCTCGTTCAACATTGCGCCCTAACTGTAACCCGAGATGTCGCAGTGCAAGTAAGCGGTCTCGATTGGGGAGAGAATGAAGCGGCCGTTATTGGCGAAGGGGAGTGAGTCCAATAGTGGAGGTCTCGTTTCAATTGATAGGCGAGTGGTACCCGTCCAACCCATCATGCGTGCGTAGCGATGTCGTCGTGCAGCTCGCGAAGGTACAAGCGGGCTGCCGGAATGGAGAGGTAGAGGTACTGCACTTTTCCGGCGAGCAGTGCGAGTTGTCGGGCAGGTAGCCAACGGGCGTCGCGTGCATAACGTTGCTGTAGGGTCCGGGAGAGGGTAGCAATGGCTTTTAGTTTCGAATGAGGGGCTCGGAAAGTACAGGTTGTAGTGTCGATATAGAGTCCGAGGTGCTCGCAGACTTGTGTATCATCCTCACCTAGAGTGTGCATTGGCACGATGCCAGTCTGCTCTTGCTCCGCATCCAAAATGCCATCCTCCAAGCGCGAAAGTCTCATGATTAACAGGTCGTTCAGCCCATCAGGCTTGTTTTGGTGCTCGAACATGACTTGCTCAATCATGGCATCACGTTTTGCCGTTGATGCCTTGCTGCGGCCAGCATAAAGATGATGGCCAGCAATTAAAGCAGTTCCTGCCAAATTCGGACGCGACAGAAGACTTGCGCGGCCACGTTGTCGACATGATGATCGCTGCGTCTCAACGCTCCAAAACGGGTCTTCCTCATGGATGGCTTCTGCAGCCCGGCTACCGAACTTATCAAGTGACCCATGCAGCTTGATTAGCTCGTGACAATGATATTGCTTGATATGCATGTACACCGTCACGTCCTTCTCCGATGCCCTCATGATGAAGGTCATGACTTGCTCCGCCTGCTCCCTCACCTCCTCGGCATGGGCATCACGCGACGGCTGATCGTCGGCGCAACCGACTGTGCCGACGAGATGATGCCAGCAGCAGAATTGACTCCACAGCTGCTTGGACTAGTGGTACATGACGTTGTCTTTGTCGTCGAAGACTTGGCCCAACATGGTCTCGTGGTGGTCCGTGAGGGTGGAGTAGAGCTCCCCAAGCCACGACTCATCTGAAAGGGATGACCCACCCTTAGGTCCTGCACGCCGCTGACTTGGCTTAGTCCCGGCATTTAGTTTGATCTTCAAGTGCTACTCAACCCAGATCAAGATCTGCGACACATAATGGCATTGGATCGCGAAAAATATATTACGAAAAAACTCAAATAACATCAAGCATGTAAATTTCATATAATGAACAATTGAAACTACGTTGAAGCATTTATCACATACCTTGTCAAGTTTTTCAGCATCGACATTCTGCGTCACTGTCCATTTGAAAATCTTGGGGACCACGCGCAGCTTGTAATGCAGGATGTCGAAGATGTACGACTCGATCTGGAGGCCGAGCAAGGGCTCCACCATTGTCCCGTAATGCTGTTGATTCACAGTCCTCCTCATCGTGACGCCGTAGTCATCCGGCCCATGCTTAGTCTTCCATGGGAGGGGCAGCCTGATGGAGCCCTTGTGATATGGTCCGATCTTCTTCTCACGGGCATGGTTGCAATAAGCTGGGCAGCCATCCTCTACGCAACCTGACGCGCACAATGCTCAAGACTGGCAACCGTAGCTGTCAACCCCGGGCTCATGCGCATGCTTCTCAGGTGGGGTATGGCTAGCTGGATTTGCTCTTACAGCGTCATGGGCGCCATGTGATCTACGGTATGTAACCGACCAATCTCATACCGCTCTGAAACCTTTAAATGGAGGAGATCCTTTTTAGCCTTGCAATATTACAGGGTTGGGCACTAGAGCATCCATGAAGACCAATTATTCCGCTCGAAAACTTGAGATCACCTGCAAATAAGGCACGCAAGGCAAACTCGTTAGCTCAGCACTTGAAGCATGAATAATTGTGTTGATTTGTAAAAGGAAAATGGAAGTAAATGGCAGCGCAGAGCTTCATACACAAGACAAAACCAGCCACCAAATAAACGGCAATCGGAAATTTTAAATATTCGTTTAGCAGCATGCTGAGGGGGATGAGCTGCCATTGTTCGTATTACGACTATCTCCTAGGGTGATGGGGTCATGGGATGATCGATCATCTAAAGCATGAAACTGAATAAAATGACAATATAATTATTTTGTATCTTATACTCGAAATTATCAGCCGCGCGCAGAGCTTCATACACAACACAAAACCAGCCCCCCAAATATACGACTGCCGAAAAATCTAATCAATCATTCGGCAACATGCTGAGGGGGGATAAGCTCCCACAGGTCGTACGTCTAACTGCTGGGGTGATGTGGTCATGGGGTGATGGATCATCTAAAGCATAAAACTGACTAAAATGACATTATGATTGTTTTGTATATTAAATTGGAAATTAACAACTGTGCGCAGAGGAGCTTCATACACAACACAAAACCAGCCACCCAATAAATATACGGCTGCCGGAAAATGTAAATAATCGTTCAGCAGCATGCTGAGGGGAGATGGGCTCCCACATGTCGTACGACTAACTGCTGGGGTGATGTGGTCATGGGGTGATGGATCATCTAAAGCATTGAAGTGACTAAAATGACATTCTGATTGTGTTGTATCTTTAACTCGAAATCAATAGCTGCGCGTAGAGGAGCTTCATACACAACACAAAACCAATCCCCCAAATATACGGCAATCAGAAACGTAAATAATCATTCAGCAACATGCTGAGGGCAGGGGTGAGCTCCCACAAGTTGTACGACTAACTGTTGGGGTGATGGAGTCATGGATCATCTAAAGCATTAAAATGATAAAAATGACATTACGATTGTTTTGTATCTTCTACTCGAAATTAACAGCTGCGCGCATAGCAGCTTCATACACCACGTAAAACCAACCCCCCAAATATACGGCAATCGGAAATGTAAATAGTCATTCAGCAACATGCTGAGGGGGGATGAGCTCCCACATGTCGTACGACTAACTACTGGGGTGTTGGGGTCATGGGGTGATGGATCGTCTAACGCGTTGAAATTATTAAAATGACATTATGACTGTTTTGTATCTTAAATTGGAAATTAATAACTGCGCGCAGAGCAGCTTCATACACAACACAGAACCATCCCCCAATGTACGGCAATCGGAAATGTGAATAATCATTCAGCAACATGCTGAGGGGGGGCGAGCTCGAACATGTCGTACGACTAACTGCTGGGGTGATGGGGTCATGGGGTGCTGATGGATTATCTACATCATTATAATGATTAAAATGACATTATGATTGTTTTGTATCTTAAATTGGAAATTAACAGCTGCGCGCAGAGCAGTTTCATACACAACACAGAACCAACCCCCCAAATATACGGCACCAAAAAATCTAAATAATCTTTCAGCAACATGCTGAGGGGGGATGTTGTATATGTTGTATGAATTATTCAGTAAACAACTGCGAAGCGGTGGGGATGGTCACCTCCGAAAATCATTTTAAAAGTGCACTTGACGCCATTTACCTCCTTGCCCTCTTGGGACAGCAGTTGTGTAACCATCGCTGACAGTATGGGCAGCTTCTCCTGGATGTCCTTGTCCTTGTCGTCGCCCAAATAGAACGCAAGGAGAGTGCAGTTCTCAATGCGGTTAACACCGCACTCATTTAGGATCTACTCGACGGCTGGCTTGTCGTCGGGGTTGAGCTTGGAGTAAATTGTCTTCCGCACCGTGGATGTCCCTTGCACTTTGTTTTTTTGAACATGCCGCATGAATTCCCGAGGAGCTTGATCAGTACCACGTTGTCGGTCGACCCCGGCAAGGTGAAGTCATAACCTTTTGCGACAAGAGAGCGGATCCGGCTCTCCAGAATAATCTTCGCGTCTCCCATGGCTGCGTACAAAACTGAGGTGTCCATACCCCGATCCTTCTTCAAAGCCTCCACCGTTTTCGAAGCACTCCCGTCGACTTCAGCTTCGGGAATTTTGTCCCTTCGGGCAAAACGGCACGGATAAGCCCCTCCGCTCCCCGCTTGGAGCACATCAATTTCACATTCGTCTGGTAGTCGCGCCACGACATGTTACCATGGACGAAGAGGTCGAGCGACATTTCGTCAAAGTGGTCGGCGATGCAGTCCGCGACCTCCTTCTCCACCCGCTTCAGAACGCTCCGCGGGAGGACCGTGTTCAGGTCGAGGCGCGTCTTGTGCCTCGAAATGAATGCACCGAGAACCTTAGCTGGGTATGAAGCCTTGCCTTTCTGGAGCAACTCGTCGTCTGCAAAATTGTCGGCGGCCGAGTAATGTTTCTCCAGCCAACATACTCACCCCACTCAGCAGGCATATACCACCTCCCCCCAAACCCAACTCACCCCATCACGTACCCCCTCCCAGAACGCCTGCATCTAACATACCCAACCACCAGAGGTACCCCTGCTTGGAACTGGCAGGACTTTGTCTACACATACGGCTCGAAAAAAGGATGCTCGTCCCCCCTCGGAGCAGCAGCTACCCACCCCGCCTCGGACACCAAAATCAAAATCTTGGTGACCTCTGCCCCTCCCTCGCACAAAATAAATCGCGCTGAACTAGCAAGCATAGACATAGGCCTCCAACTTGGCCGTACCCACCTCCTTACAGACAGTGCGTGCTCCCTCCGCCTCATACAAGGATGCTTAAACAGCCCTTCATCTTACAGACACAACATCCACCGCGACACCCTCCTATCCATCACACACACCCTTAAAACCCGCTGCGACGCTGGCATCCGTACACACCTCGGCAAAATAAAAGCACACAACCACTCCTTAGGTAACGACCTCGCAGACACCCTCGCCAACCAAGTCGCGCACGGTCACCCGTCCGACACTACATACACCACAAGCTCAGATGTCACGATAGGTCACTGGACCTGGCCATACACCCTCATTCCACTAACCCTAGGGGAACCGTTACCCTACAGATACACCAACCTCAAAGCTGACGCACACACCTATAGCACCAAACACACACACACACACCTCTCGCAAACAACCAAACACGGTGCCCTCCTCGCCCGCGCCGCGGAGGAAGGCACCGACTTCTCTTTCCACAAAAATTACTCCACCCTCACGAATATCCAATTCACACACAAGCAAGAATTCATGTGGGGAGTTCACAACACTCGCCTTCTTACTCATAACCCCACCCTGCGTTGCCCCCTATGTGGCCAATTCACTAGCAACGGACACATGGCCGGTAACTGCCCCACCATGTCTGGCCTAAGACAGGACCGACACAACAGCGCGCTACAACTCCTTCTCTCCCTACAAGAACGCCACAACGGAGGTGTTGTAAGTAATACCTTCTAGTTATTAGTTGCAGATAGCTACTGTAAGCTATTCTAGATATGATTAGTACATGTCTAGATCGGACATACCGATAACCTGTTTGTACTGGTACAGAGCTGTCGCTAGGCTTCTGCTCTAACACTTCTGTTGTCCCGACACCACGCCTCGGGCTGGTTGTCTCTGTGACTGTCCCTTTGCGTGATTGTGACTGTAACTACGTATGCGTTAGTTACCTTCCTTACTGATCGTGTGTGCACGGTTTAACAGATCTTTAACGCCCCCATCACCGAAACCACCACCATCTGGGAGGACAACCAAAGCGCCATCGCGTACTCCCAGAACGCCTTGGTCAGCGAGAAGACCAAACTCATCGGTCTGAAATGGCACTTCCTCAAGGACCATGTGGAGCAGGGAACCATCAAGTTGAGGTACCTCCCCACTGACCAGATGGTGGCTGATATGTTCACCAAGCCCCTCCCAGGACCAGCACTCACAAGACACCGAAGTGCAATCCTTGGAGGACAAGACCCAATGCAACGCTTCATCCCGTAGCTACCTTCAGGGGGAGTGTTGTAAGTAATACCTTCTAGTTATTAGTTGCAGATAGCTACTGTAAGCTATTCTAGATATGATTAGTACATGTCTAGATCGGACATACCGATAACCTGTTTGTACTGGTACAGAGCTGTCGCTAGGCTTCTGCTCTAACACTTCTGTTGTCCCGACACCACGCCTCGGGCTGGTTGTCTCTGTGACTGTCCCTTTGCGTGATTGTGACTGTAACTACGTATGCGTTAGTTACCTTCCTTACTGATCGTGTGTGCACGGTTTAACAGGAGGACGCTGGGAAACCATCACTGCAGACTTCGGTAACAAACCCATAAAATCATTTGCTTCTCCCACTCATGCCCACCCGCCTTGTTGTTGCCTGCCACCCACCTCACCCCACTCACATGCCCACCCGCCTTGTTGTTGCTGACGAAGGTTTCTCGCCCGATTCCCTAACCTCGTGCCCCGCCGTCCTCCCCCCTGAGATTCTCCCCCCCCCCCCGCTTCGTCCCCCTGCACACAAACCTGACTTCATCCGCATCCTCGAACCCCGATTCGTTGGCCACTCCAACGGTCGCCGACGATACGCATCCATCAAAAAAATTCAGATTGGGGAATGGAAGTAATGCACAGACAATAACCTCTCCCACACAGTTGACCTCATACGAACCAAATACACACCCCTTGCAAACGCCATTAGAAGCCACTGGCCAGGCACAGTGGTTGACATCCTTCCCATCGTCATTAGCCGCACAGGTACACCGCACTCCTCCACCATCTTGAGTCTCACCTCCCTTCTCACCGCCCGCACCGACCCTCCTGATAAACTCGTCTCCAAAGCACGCCTCGACACGTCTCGCATCCTTACACAGCTCCACACACATATTGTCCAATGGCTGCATCACCTCCTACTCATATACCGCATCAAGTCCCGCACGACCTCCCGCCGCGCCTCCGCATATTGCCCCTACGCACGCCCCTGAATGCACGCCTCTACCAACCCGCATCAGAACCTCCCCGGGGGGGAGTAAAACCCCCGAACACCCTTGGAGAGGTTGGACATAGGAGGTTCACGGTCTAGCCCTGACTTGTAAGTTCCCTATATGGCATAGTTGGAAGGGCCCAGAGACAACAGCCGGCGCATACGGCTTTTTTGTGAAAAACCGGCGCATACGGTACATGTTGTAAACAATTTCATTTCATTTCATTTCATTCTCCAGCCAGTTGTCGCCGTAGCGGGCTCGAAACAACTCCGTCAAGTCGTCGACGTCTTTGCCAATCGTCCATCGACCGGTGTTCTTGTAGTTGACACGCCTATGTTACTGCTTCTTTTCTCCGTTGTTTGGGGAGGTGGCATGGAAGGACAGTAGCCTGCCGACAACATCGCGCAACGAATCGTGTGCTGGCTTGGCCTCCTGCCGAAGCCCGTCGTTCTTCGCGAGAGCTTGTTCAGCTGCGTCCACTAGTTGGACTTTCTCCAGCTCAAACTCCTCGACGAGGGATGCCTTCTCCGTATTCCGGACGAAGCGATTATGACGGAGGTTGCCCTTTGCCCTTTGAACCTCGTCCTTCAAACTGATCATCTCCCCGTGCGAGGCAGCGAGCTACAACCTCATGGCTGAAATGGTCTGCTGCGCTTGTTGTAGATCGACGGCTAGGGGGTTGCAGTGATTGGGCGGGTATGTTAATGCGACTGCATAAGTGTTACAATTGTCTGCTTAGCCGCCGACGACACATGGCAATGCCGCGTGCCCATGCAATGGCGCTAACGAGCTAATCGCCGCGCCGATTCGTTATTGTCTATGCGTCATGCCACTTTGGAGGTCGGCACCCGCTGCGAGGATGCTAGGAGGCAAAAACCCAGCAAAATAAGCAGAGCAACTAGTCAAAAACCCCGATGGCTGATGCGTGGCTCTCCATGCCGCTGCCGTGTAGTTTTCGAGTCCGACAAAAGTACCCTCGACCACCGTTCGACCACCGAGAGCAACCTCGCGACTGCTCAATCAATTCGAAAGGCTGCTACCGCCGGGTCTTTGCCGTTTCGCGGTAGGCGTTGACTGACCGACGTTGTCGGCCATGATGGCTCGAGCAGCAGTTGCCCTACTGATGCGCGACTACCATCAGCAAGACATTCGACCATTTCATGCATCTTTATCGATGTTCCTATGTTGCCTCACTTACATATCCTATTTCATTGAGGAAAAGCATAGAACAAATTTTAAGAATTGCGTCATCTCGACTTCATCATAATGATGTTGTGCCATACATGACCGCCTTCTTCCACGAATAGCGATGCCGACGGTAGATCGCCCAAAATAAGACACCGAGCTGTATGGTGAGATATCGCAACGATCTTGTCGTGCGCGACAAGGCAGTAGAGTGCACCGGCGCATGCGCTTATGTTGATCTAAGGTAGACACATAATTGCGACGAGCTGCTACTATTCTTGCGGCTGCGCGATCCCCGCGTTGTGCGTGCGGCCTTGACCGTGGGATCAATGAAAACTCCCCGCATTATTACATAAAGTCGCTTTATCACCGATAAGTAATGATAATTCCGATTTCAGGTCAATCTTGTCATACAAATTAAAAAACTAATAATCTGGTCAGCCATGATGAGTCAAACCAAATAGGTACATATTATAGGAATGCATGCCCGTACACGTCCCCGTACATGTGCGTTCGCTGGGGGAGTCTTGGTCCCACGCTCATCCATAACATACACGTACTCGCGCGCAACCGCGCGCGTAAGATGTATCCGCGAAGATTGACACAAAGCGCCCAAAAGCCGGCCCGTGCATAGCGATACATAAATAGTGTACAATTACACTAAGGATAGCGACTTTTGAGGCGGTACTTGGCAGCGCCCCAGGTTACCAACGGGATGTTGCGATAATAGGTTATGGGCCCTCATACGTGAGTTCAAATCCCGGCGACCGCACATGTCACAATGTGCAAATTTGTACTAGTCCGCGTCCGGACCACCGGCGGTTGTTATAGGATTGTATGCTCGTACATGTCCCCGTACATGCGCGTTCGCTGGGGGAGTCTTGGTCCCACTCTCATCCGTAGCATACACGGACTCGCGCGTGACTGCGCGCGCAAGATGTATCCGCGAAGATTGACACAAAGCGCCCCAGAGCCGGCCCGTGCATAGAGATACATAAATAGTGTACAATTACACTAAATAAGGATACCGACTTTTGCTAAGGCGGAACTTGGCAGCGCGCCTAGTTATTGCCAATGGGATGCTCCGATAATAGTAGAGGTATAGGTACTTTCGAATGCACTTTATTATACGATGGCAATGCACGTGGTGATGAGTGTCCCCGTCACACCGCAAAAAACGGACATTTTTTCAGACATTTCAACTTATGCGCACGTTATACCACACTGAACACTGTTTTTGACTCCTCCGAACGCCCCACAAACCCCACCATATCTACTTTAGGTCTTGCCTAGACCGTACGGACTGAGTGCGCCCTCGTGGTGGCCGCATTTGTCATAGGTGGTGCTCGATAGGCGGCACAGTAGTGGGGCTAGCGATGGTTTCCGTATTGCGGCATGCCGACTAACCATCGGTAAAGCACACTATTTCTCAGCAGCAACCCGGCCAAACCGGGAGGCAATATGCCTTTTCAGTCCAAGAGGGAGAGAGGCAATAAGGCGGCAGGCGAGGGAGCAGGCCGTGCTTGCGGAAGTATCAGTGGCAGGTAGCCGCCCGAGTGTTGGAGTGGGGTAGCGACGAGGCGGCGTCGACATCGTCAATAAAAGCAACACCGACTCACCGTCCCGCGCTGACACAGCCCGCGCGAGAATCCGTAAAACAACAACCGTGCAGAATCTGTAGTCACGCGTCCGCGACCTCCGCCGAAAGGTAGTTAGTTCGAATGAGGCGCAGAGATACTTGAGGGCGAATGTTGACAGCCATAGGGATAGTGAGAAAAGTCTGCGGTCGCAAGTATCGGAACTGGAAAAGCAAACTGTCGAGGGAGAGATTAAACGCAAAAAGATTAAGCAAGAAATGGCACGGCTGAAATGCAATATACTGGTGAGGCATGGCGGCGATCGAGGAGGCGCAGCATGAAATACTGCCAACAACAGTGGGAGTAGCAGCGACGTGGGGGACAGCGGTAGCAGTGACGACGCCGAGGCCGAGCCTCACCGCCGGCGGTGGCATCATCAGCGGCAAAGACCGAGCGGGCTGTCGTACAAACTTCGAGATACCGCTTCACGCGCGACAGTGCAGAGGTACATCGGTTGCAAAGCTGAACAGTTAAAGAATTGGTTGACTCCGGTTGTCGGTAACGACGATGATCGGCAACGCGTGTTCGGCGGGGACGGCGAGGAGGAGGCGGGTGATCGCAGTGGGGATAGAGAGAGCAAACGCGGCGAGCAATTGCGTGAGGCGGGGGACCTGGCAGGGCATCCCTCTGATGTTCGAGCAGCACACACACCCCGTTTCATTTTGGGTGCTTTGATAGCGAACTACCCAGAGCTCCTTAGTGCTATTTTGCAATCTAAACAATTTATGCATGTGTTCAAAGCAGCCGAGGAACGTGCACTGCATGCGATAAGAGACATGTGGGAGCGAAATGGGTTGCAGGTCTATACCGATCTGAGGCTGTCACAAAATGCACATCAACGTCTTATCAACCTGACAACGCACAAATGGAATGAGGACATAATAGAGATGGTGAGATTGGTGTTGCCAGGAGGGGCTCAAATGTGCAAATGGCCAGCCGTACCTACAGTGCCAGAAACCCAAGAGCCAAAGTTGAACGCTGTAGGGTTGTAATCGTCCAAAGACTTAGTGTCGACAACATTGGATCTATCACTAGTGTCGCAACAACGTGCACATAGGCTGCTGAAGGAAAGATTGATAAAGCCAGGTGAGGAATTGGGGGGGCAAGTGATTGCTGATGCTTCCGGAATTTTCAACTCCACTAGAACAAATGGGACTGTGGTGGTGCTGAAGGTGATTTTTTTGCGTATTAGTGATGCTATATGCATAGTCCGATTATGAGTCGCTGCGTTATATTGAAAATATATTTTACGTGCACAATAATGCGCAGAGATTGTATATGACAACAGCTCAGTGGTGGGTGTGAAGGGAAAGGAGGGTTTTCTCGTCAATTCAGTGGAGAACAACCTGCCATGCTCCTTCTGTCTTCGGGATGATTGCTACGAGGACATCATGCGGAGCTGCTCGGGAATTCCAGAGGTGATGCAAAACATGGTCGCTGAAAGTCTTCATGTTAACGGGAGGCACCACACTGTGCAGTCATGCATGGGTGGAGACCTCAAGCTGCTTAACGGATGGCTAGGGCTGTGTGGGTGCTCGTCAAAATACCCGTGCATTTACTGCAAGGCAAGAAAAGAGCACCTATTCAGGACCAAGTCAGATTGGGATCCCTTTGGTGGACTGCCTATACGAACGATTCAGGAAATGTCGCAGATGGCGCACGTAGTTTTGGACTATGATTATGTATGCCCTGCTCCCGGTGCGTTTCAATATTCATTCGATTGCGATTTACATGTGTGTGTGTGTGTGTGTTTGTGTGTGTGTGTGTGTGTGTGTGTGTGTGTGTGTGTGTGTGTGTGTGTGTGTGTGTGTGTGTGTGTGTGTGTGTGTGTGTGCGTGTGTGTGTGTGTGTGAGAGAGAGAGAGACTTGCTGATATGCGTAATCATTTTTGCAGATTGTGCTTCCTCTGTCACCACGGCCAGTGAGACCCCATTGACGGAGGGCATGCCATCGAGCAAGCGCCAAGCCTTGCAGGAACAACACTTCGGCCAACGCAGAGGTCGCTAACCCTTTATGCCCATGCCAAGCGTGATGTACTACATCGCGGACATCCTGCACAACCTACTGAGTGTGGTGCGACAGAATTTTTTTCATACCGTAAAAGAAAATTGTGATGAAGAGCAGCTGAAGCACGTTGGACAGTGGTGCTACAAGAATTTATCCATGATTATCAGTGACGATATCTATCTCTAGACCGAAAAGGGTGTGAAGAAGCTGAACGTTTCTGCAGAGAGCTGGCCGGGGTCGACATGCCGTCTGCTCCTTGACAACTACGATACTATCCCGAAGATCGCTATTAAAGACCACAGTGGCGACATGAATGAGGATGTCTACGCGGAAGCACTAGCAGTTTGGGAGGCGTTCTTCCTTTTCAATGATGCTGTCACGAGAGGATGCGACGACACCGAACCAGTGGTTGTGGAAGCGCATGCGCAGGAATTGGACAATCGGGGCGCTCAATTTATGGCTGATGCATATTTGGAGGTGGCCGCTGACTCTCACGTGACTGTCTACATGCACATTATGGCGTGTCACATGGGCGACCTTGTGAGACAATGGGGTGGCTTAATGAAATGGTGTAGTCAAGGAGCCGAGGTCATGCACCAGATGACAATGTTCTTTACCCGAAAGCGCTCAGCAAGGGGGGAGAATGTGTCGAAGGTAGTGCTCACCCGAGTGCACATGACGATGAAAATGTGAGCCCAACCATCACGCAGGTAGCGGCTTCGACACACTAGAATGCATGTCATAGGCACGGGCCACGTGTCGAAGGCCAAGAGGGAGGCTCACGAGCAAACCCAAAACAAACTCAAAACCAAGTACCCTACCCACAACTTTAATGAATCCCGTGCAATGAAAAAGGCAAGGGGCGAGTGAAAAAAATGTAACAACAAAAATGATTACATATGATTGCCTACCGCCGGCGGCGCTTGCTAGATGCTGCACGATATGCCCCAAAAAATCTGTTATCCATGCGTCATATTGATAAATCTTTGTTGCTTAGGCCGGCACCTCCGACAGCTCCATGGCATGCTTTACACCCGCTGCCTTGTCTTGGCCGTTGAACATGGGATCCCAGCTGGGCGAGTATTGCATGTTTTGCTTGAGGCGCTCCCGCTTCTCAGGCACAACCATCACACACAGCCGCCCGTTCCTCTTCTCTAGGTACTCGTCTTCCTCCTTCATTTTCTTCTCCCTTGCCGCGCGCCTAGCGTCCGCATGATCCCACGCCTCGATCACTCGCATGTGGTCACCATAGGTCGCGAAGCCAGCCTTGCTCTTCGTCAGGCGCGGGTGTTGATATAGTTTTGCTGTGATTGGGAAAGCTATTGAAAACTTTCTCTTCCCCCACTCTGCGCGCAAGGTGGGCTCAGGAAACATCCTGGTCGCTGCCCGTTGCTGCAGGTGCTCAAAATCAGGCAGCTAAAGTTTGCTGATGTAAATCTCCGGCTCGTCCCTAACAGACTGCATAAACTTGAACTGCGCATACTCGCGCTGATTGCAGTCCCATGGGGAGAGGTGGGGGTACCTTGACAAATCGGCGTCGTCGGCCCCCGTCGAAAGAGGATGAGCGGCTGATAGCTTGGGTCTGCATGTGCTTGGAGGATCTACCGTGACTACAACCTTGGTAGTACTGAACTTGAAGGTAAGCTCCGACGTAACGACAGCGTTAGGCTGTTTTCTCAGCGTCTCCGTCACCGTGCCAGGTGGGACGATTATCTTCAGCGGGCTATTCCTCCTCCGGATGTTCCCGTACGCGACGTCCGCGCCTGCTTGTCGCGTTAGATGCATCCCAGCCAATTGCTCCATCGCGTGCCAAGTATGAGAAACCCACCCGCGAACCCTGCAGCCGACTCCCGACTTCTTGCAGCTCCCACGGTCACAAAACTACACGGAGCGAAACTCGCGGTCCCAAAAAATACATGTTGCCTTCCCGTCCTCGTAGTCGTGGCTATGTCCTTCATCCAACTACTCAACATGTCGGGAGGGAAGCCGACCAACTTCACAACCTTGGACGCGTTTGATATTTTGAAGTCGCGGCCGAGCTCATCGAATGTTGCTGCATGAAACAAAGTCTCCCACGTCTCGCGCTGCACGACCACCATGGGGGTCAATAGCGGGCCTAGGCATAGAGTGCAGGCGCTGTCTCGGTATCGGGCCGGTTCGGACCGGTACTTTTCGTCGAACTCTTCCGCGAGGCAAGAGCACTCGCCGTCTATGGTGCGTATTCGCCGCTTCTGAGTCGCCATGGCACACTCCAGCAAAATACACAGCAAAGATGGAATCAGACTTCATCATGATACTTCGTCGAAACAACAAAACTCGCGAAATCCCCACATGGTTGCCTCTGTTTGGTATTGAGCTGCTGATTTCGCATAAAATCTAGCGGGCATGTGAGATTTTGGTGTCGGCGGTTGCTTTACGGCAGGGGCGAGTGAGCGGGTTAGTGGGTGGTTGCATGTGCCGACTGTGCATACCTGCCGTGGCGACCTATCCGCGTAAGGAGAGTATGCAACCGCCCACCTTGAGCTTCCGTATTAAATAAAGTTGTGGTCTTGGCATCACTTGTTCGGAGTTTCAGCGTGAACGGCGTCGTATCGACAGTGTTAGTAACGCGTAAGCAACAATGGCTATGACCGAATGGTACATGTGCGTTGGC
The DNA here is from genome assembly GCA_026401115.1 of Tetraselmis chui. Lineage (NCBI taxonomy): Eukaryota > Viridiplantae > Chlorophyta > Chlorodendrophyceae > Chlorodendrales > Chlorodendraceae > Tetraselmis > Tetraselmis chui. Next base: position 84,974 of record JAPMLY010001033.1, read on the forward strand.
GGCGTGTTTTGACGCGATTCTCGCGAATGAAAAAACGCGTGTACGATATTAAAATATACTTTGTACAATACCGGTAAATGTGCTCTGGTAAGCACTATTTATGAAAATTTGATGAATCATGGCTTCATTACACCGGATGAAAACATGATCTATTCTTGTCGCTACGTTGTATGGGACAGACGATTCTATTTGCTTAACATGTCGCTATGTACAAAGGTCGTACAAGCGTCTCGCTGTCGCTTAACTGGAGAAATGTAGTCACTTTTGGGGCGGAGAAGAACGTGGTATTAGAGAGGTTGATTTGAATAATCGTACTATGTGGGGGTTATTGCACGTGAGGCTGACGGTATTATCGACTTGATGGTAGAGCATGTTCTCCCATTACAAGGTGGTAGGGGTGGTCGATCGGCATGTAATGATATTCCGGATATAGATAGTACATGTAATGTGCCTCTCACGCATTCTCTTGTGCGAGAATATGACGATTTTCGGGTAGGAGAAGGTTGTAGCTAAATGGCTCCGCGACATTAATTGGGACCTATGTCCAACCGCCAGCCGTGAAGGACTAGCGTACTCGTTGTGGGAGATGGCCTTTTAGGGAACAAACTCCCTTGTGTTCGTCAGGGGCACGCACTAGACCCATCCGATCTATTACTTTGAAGCACTCGAGGCAATAAGCTTAGACTTGCGATGCATGTTCGTTTGCGATCTCTGCCTTTTCGACGATGACGAAAAACCGGTGGATATAGACGTCGAGTCGGCGAGTGCCCTCCCCGCCCGTTTTATGCTATGAAGTAGGCGATTCTTGTGTGAAGGCAGTCTACCTTACAACCGGCCCTACCTTCCCGAGCTATTTCGGGAACTTTCTATCCGGGACGACACGCAAACAAGTTGAATGAGACCATAAGTTTATATAGAAAGAATTGTATCAAGATCTCAGCCTTCTTTGATTCCCACCGCTATACATACACGAAATGTAGTATACGCACATGCACCGTTGTGTTGTGATCACTACGGCACTAGCGTAACGTAGGTGTTATGATCCCGCACCGTCTTCATAGAAAAGCGCGTCCGAAGATTTCCATCAATTCGCATGCGGGAGACCATGATGGAAATAGTGATCTAAATCTCAACTTTTGCCTACGATCTAGGCACATAGATACCTCGCTACCCACTTGCAGGTAAGCATTCGCACACTCAGCATATAATTTTTTTGTCCGCCGGGGACGAGATCCCAACCTAATCTCGTAGTACCGCCCTGAGCTTGCAAGACGTAGACATTGCTTGGCGCAGCGTCAGACGTATGTGTCACGCCATTGAGGAGCAAAATTAGATAATTTCGGCTAGGGACCACATACCGGCTCTTAGTCACAGCCGTGCTTCGCGACTTTCTTCGCCTCGGCGCCTAAAAATTGCCGTTACGTGCCATCAAGTTGTTTGAGATCTTATGCTAGACCTCCGCGCCAAATTTCGGCTAGCATTGAGACATTTTGGCGCCCGCCGGCGGCGTAGCGGCGGCGGCCCCGGAGGGGGCTGCGCTCGCAGGCCCGTCGGCACCTACCTCTGCATTCACGCGGTTGGCGTTGGTAACGTTGGAACCGTGTCATGCTTGGCACGGAGGGGGCTAAATGACGTAACTTGAACTACGACCTGCGCGATAAAAACTGTCGGGAAGCCATGTACGGATGTCTTGGAAAATCATCACATATGTACGCTAGCACAAAGATCTCTCGCTCGGCATGTTCGATATATTTTTTCGCGACTAAATGCTCTAAGATACCGTCCCATTTTGGGGGATGGGGATGCAATTGTTATTTTTTTGTCGAGGAGGGTATGGAACTATGGACGGATCAGCGGTTGGTTGAGGGTGTTGGAGCCGGCGGCGGACAGCCGGGAAGCAGCGCCGGGGAAGGGCGCTCGCTACTCGTCGACCAACTTGTTGACGGCGACATGACCCAAGTGGGGGCATCACGACACCATCACCAGTAGGAGTGTCGCTACGGGAGGAGCGGCGAGGTATGGCGGCGGATTGATCCGCAGGATAAGCCGCCATTGGAAAGCCCGGTATGGGGGGCTTGAATAAATTCGGCACCCCCGCGGCTTTGTTGATCCGGGCATTGCGACTATGCACAACGCTACCGCTACCCCCTATCGCTAGACATACCTAATATTGGAGAGTGCGAGCCCGGGTAAGCGTTGAGCTTCGCACTCGAAACAAGGGTGCTTGACGGACGCGCGAACGGTAGGAGGGTAGGATCGTCGGCGGCTTTCCCAACTAATACCATGGTACCAATACATAAAAAGTTGGGGAAATGGGCGGGAACGTTTTTAGCGCGGCGGCATGAGCGCTAGTTTTTTTTGTCTGGCTGTCTCGGTCCCCTTGCCTACCCTCGAGGTGATGGGGAACCTCGACTAGGAGGAAAGCCGCGATGGGAGGAGCAACTACGACCTTGGGGCGGGGCTAACGGGTTGCAACGACGGGATCGACAAGCAACCGCGTGAGGAGGGTTTCCCGCTAGCCTTTCCCCTCCTTTCTCCAGCAATCCGAAGTTGCGCGGGAGCTAGATTAAGCATACCCGTCGACCCTCTCGAACGCCGATGAGACTAGGCCGGTCGGCACTCCGGTTCTGTTGGAGCGGGCCATACATCGTGAAGGTCGAGCAGCATCTTTCATTTCGCAGTCGTCTTCACAAGTGGATTTATTTTTAGATATATTTTCTTTGATTACAAATTCATTTCTGTTGTTACTACTTATGCGGGGGGACTGTGGCAATTACTGCAGTTACTTACAGTTTTTAACCTCCGAAGAAAGTCGACGCACATTGCAAATAGGTGTGTCGATACGTGTAATTAGTCGAAGAGCACCCGGTCCAATCTTTCTCCTAAGTGTCCTAGATGGCAGAGTATTGATGACCGTTAGATACTAGTCGGTCCAAATTACCGATATTGTTGTAATACAATTTCAGTTTCGAGACATTTCGATTACCGCGACGCTCGAACCGAGGCTGACACAATCATCGACAGAATGGTTCCCTCTATTTTCCAGGTTGGCTGCACTGCGGATTCTTCGAGCCAAACTGTCGAAGATTTGCGAGACGTCGTTCGTTGTTTTTGCAGCACGAGCACTATACAGTTTGAGAGGGTCGATCCCATGGAATTGGATTCCGTTCCATTAATCGAGCATACCCTTGGAGCTTGGACCTGGACGCCAGCCCTTTTGGTCTACCGTATGTGCTATGGGAGACGTTGTCTTAAGGCACTCCGTCGAAAATCCAAGAACACCGGGTTCAACTTGCGAGGCATGCTCGTGTGGGTCCTCTACCTTTTGGATATGGAGGTGGAGCCTCTGGATATAGACGCCGAGCCGTTGGTTGACTTCACCTACGAGTTGTCATTCATTCAGTCTACGAGTTGATCGAAGACTGAATGGCGAGAAGGCGGCGCAGCGAGGGCCCATGGTGAAGTGCCTACTCTCCCGCGGACCCTGCCACTCCAAAAGAAGTTGCGCTAACTCCTTCCGTAGACGACCCGCCCCCTCATGTTATTATTGTGGCTCTCCCTGAGTCCATGCAGCGGCACAGTTGGACGACGTCGACACTTATTGTAATGCCTTCAGCTCGTGGCCGTCGATTCTGAAATCTGGAGGGATTTCGGAGGACTGTCGTCCCGCCCGAAGCCCCCGTAAGGACCCGCTTCTATGACAAGCTACCGGATTCCGTTTTCTCAACTCTGGCGAAATAACGCTAAATAGATGAACAACATCGAGCCATGCGTTTGACAGACGAGACAGCGCAGTCGCATGAACATGCATTATGATTTCGTTCAAGTTGCATTCACGTGTCAAGTAAAAGTAAACATGAAATTTTACTAATGCTCCCCGAATGCTAATGTTCCACTCCCCCCGCCTCTCGCCATAATGATTCCGCTCAATGGGTGGGTAGGTGAATGCATGAATGCTTCATGGTTTGCCGAGGTAGGCAATGCGGCGGATGACTTGTAATACACATGCAGCAGCGCAGCTGCGCGTGTGTTGTCAATAGGGTCAATATCAGATCACATGTCTAATGAGTGTGTGTCTGTGTGCGTGCGTGTGTGTGTGTGTTCATCGAATCGAACCTGCATGCATGGTTCGCACGTGCGCTAATCTATTTGCGTCAACGAATGCTTGCATGTATATATGTATGATAACTGCAAGTTTTTGGCAAGTGCCGGATGGCGTGAGAACCGATCGTCAAGCATGCAATGTTTGATGATATATGTAAAAGAAAAATGTGTTCAAGACTTGCATGTGGATTTGTATATGTAACAGACTCGATCGTTATGGTTATCAGACATTGTCTCACTGTTAAATTTTATAACTAGCTTGGTACAGGGAATTCAGAGGTTTTTTTATTTGACTCCATAGACGCCGTCGCCGCGCTCTCGTATTTACAGCCTGCAGCTCACAATTTACCATCACTTACACTGGGTCTACATCTGTCTGACGAGGAGTCAGAATTGGGGTGACCCAAAGTGAATATTACTCGTGCAGAAATCTTCATTAGGATTTTTTCGATATTAGTACCGAAGTTTGCGCATCTTGACCTCTGCATACACATAAATAAGTCACACTCACTGTTCTATTTATTTTTCACTACAAAGTGCCTACGCCTCACAATGTGCATGATTAAATACGTCACAGCAGGAGGGGGTGAGGGCTACATGCATTCATGGATTTTTCAAGGTAAAAATTATTTGGCGTCTTGATATGTGCACATATAATCATATAATAACTGAAACGCATACAGGCTTGTAAATGCATGCATACACACGCGCGCGCGCACACACACACACATACACACATACACACACACACACACACACACACACACACGCGCGCGCGCGCACGCACGGGTGTATACGATATACACGCAATGCACATACACACATACAAACATATGTGAGACGATTTGTATTCGTGGCTATATACTTCGGTTGTTAATGAAAGCTGCAGACACTTGGGAATGCGGGGACGAAGATGACGCATTAAGCTGTAGAATGGAAGGGAGAGTGTGAGGCAGTTACTGTTTTGTAGGTTTTGATACGGTTAAAATGACAGTAATATGTGCAAGACTGTGTAGGGCAGTGCCCTTGCTTTAACAATACACACTCACATACACGTACACACACTCACATACACACACATACACACACACACACACACACACACACACACACACGCACGCACACACACACACACTCACATGCTATACATCTCTATGTACCATGACTCCTCCTTTTGTGATCTGCACGGGACTTAGGAATTGAATAAGTCCGACGAAGCAAAGCCAAACAATCATAGGTCATTCTGTAAGGCATGCACATTATTAAGAACTTCGTCCCTTTTAGTTCGCGCACCCAATACTGAAACACAACACCCAATACAAAAACACACATACACACATATGTGAGACGACTTGTATTCGTGGCAATTTACTTCGGTCGTCGATAAAAGCTGCAGACACAGGGGAATGCGGGGACAAAGGTGACGCATTTAGCTCTAACATGGACGAATGAGTACGAGTCAGTTACGACTGTTTTGTAATTCTTGATCTTATCAAAATAACAATAATATGTGCAAGACTGCGCAGGGCAGTGCCCTTGCTTTAACCACCCACACACACCCACACACACACACACACACCCACACACACACACACACACACACACACACACACACACACACATACACACACACACACGATATACATATCTATGTACCATGATCCCTTCATCTGTTCATTGCGTGAGACTTAAGAATTGAATAAGTCCGACGAAGCGCAAAGGCAAACATACGTAATTCCGTAATGTATACACATTGTCAACGACTTCGTCCCTTTCCCTATACAGAACAAACGGAAACACACACACACACACACACACACACGCACAATCCTGGATGCGTCTTGAGCAGGCTTGTCAAATGCTCCTCTCTGAACTCGAATTTTGAAGCACATCGATAATTTAAAGTCAAACATACAAAATTGGGTCAAGTCATAACTCATGCAAGCGAAGTCTGAATACATGTAATGCAATAAGTGTTATTGATTGTCCCTAAATGTATCGATGAAATTGGCTCCACTTTTCTCATTCTATTTACATTGTAAACTGTTACGCTCTCGCGCATTCTTGTTGCATTACCGGTAAAATATAAGGATTAGTTTTTTCTCGGTTTGTTCTCTAAGCAAACTGCCACACAAGCCCCACATATATAATGTTGCGAACCTCCAAGCGCACATGTCGCCCCTTATTGATGCATGACACTCGGGGCATTCCTCGAAAATGCTGCCTACCGCGCTATGCGATGCACTTTGACTCCCCGGCTGGTGCAACGTCCCCTTTGGCATGTTTGCGCGCAAGACGAGGAGCTCGGCGAGGGACTCGGCTACGTTTAAACGGAGGTAGAGGGGGAGCGGGGCGAAAGAGCCTTTAGCACGTGGACATTAAACCATTGTCTAAATCGTGTCTAGCGCATGGCCCAACCATCCTGACACGCATTTACATGTACCTGCTAGCTGTCTTTGAGCACCTCCAAAGGTTGTCAACGACCGTTTGGATATTGCCATAGGCGCGGAAAGGCCGCGGAAGCGATGGCATTGATCGAGTTTCATGAAGCTCGCGAGCCGCTTTAACAGTTCTCCAGAGTCAAGCACATCACTTTTGAGCTACTGGACCGGTCAAATTTGCTCACGTGTTGAACTATCCGCAAGATAACTCATCAAGAAGGTGCGCCAACACGAACGGGGTGTCACGTGGGGTGCCCCGGGATGAAGCATCGCAATTACCTATTGCAAGGAAATACTCTGAGTACAAGGAAACAGTCCTTAGTTTTTGCAAATAATGTTACAAAAAGAAAATAACAGCTGTCCCAGTTGAAATCAAGTTCCAGCGGCCGCAGCATCACAGCACGTTCAGTGCTCCTCGGAGCGGCCGAGCGCGCCCTTAGCTTCCTTTTGAAGCTCAACTAGACGCCCCCCATCTTTCTTCCCCCCCACCGCCGAGAACACCTCGCGACAAACAGCCAAGAGCCTCAGTTGAGGCTCTGCCGCCCCGGATTGGTGCTCTGCCTGTCGAACGTTAACGTCGCGCTCAATATCCGCCGCGCGCTGCGAAGCACGACCCACTACTGCCAGCGGCAGTCCGGCTAGCGCTGCGACGTTCATGCCAAAGCTGCTCTCCGCCACCCCGGGGGCCAGTTTGTACAGGAAGGTGATGCGAGGGACCAATGGCGCGACGTCCTTGCTGGACGCGGCGCTGGAGCCGCCGCCCTCTTGGGCATACGCCATAAAATAGGCGCCCAAACGATCGGGGAACTTGTCGCATAGCTGGCGAAGCTGTGGGTAGTGCGTGACAAAGAGGGAGAGGCAACGCTGGGAGGCGATGAGGTGCTCCAGCGTGGCAGAGGCGATCGCGACACCGTCGTGTGTGGATGTTCCGCGTCCCAACTCGTCGATGATGACCAAACTGGTGTGGGAGGTGAGGCAATGCTTTAAACCAGTCTATCGGGCAACGTTTTCAATGTGTGTGTGTGTGTGTGTGTGTGTGTGTGTGTGTGTGTGTGTGTGTGTGTGTGTGTGTGTTGGGGGAAGGGTGTGTGTGTGTATATATGTGCGTCATATGTGTGGCTTTGTGTGTATGCGTGTGTGTGCGTGTGGCTGTGTGTGTGTGTGTGTGGCTGTGTGTGTGTGTGTGTGCGCGCGCGAGATACAAGGGGATACAAGAAAGATAACCCATATAGACAAGCGTTGGGAAATTCATAATGAAATAACGAAAATAAATTATCTTTCAATTTGTCATGTAGATTTCCTGTAAGCGCAGCTTTGACCTGAATTTTTTTCACTTGTAGTTGAAATACCAATTGGCTTCGTCGTACCTTCGCGGCGTGGCGTTTGACAGAATGTAGGACGCCTCTGTGAGCTCCACCTGAAAGGTGGACCGCCCCGCGGCGATGTTGTCGCTGGCGCCCATTCGAGTGAAGATGCAGTCCACGACGTGCATCTCTGCCGACTCCGCGGGCACGTAGCAGCCGAGCTGCGCCATGATGACGATGAGGGCTGACTGACGAATGAAGCAGCTCTTGCCGCCCATGTTGGGCCCCGTCACCAGCATCGCGGTTTGCCCCCCATCTTCGGACGTGAGCAGCGTGTCATTGGGGACACACCCGCTGTCCAGCAGCGCGTCCAACATGGGGTGCCGCCCCCCACGGATCATCACCCGAGGCACAGCATCCGCATCCACAAAGGTGGGCCGGCAGAAGCCGGGGCCCGACGACACCTTGGCCAGAGACAATAGGGCGTCCAGCTCCGACACAGAAGCAGCAGCGCCACGGAATTGTTTGTAATTCATTGCAAAGTCATCCAGAAACTGCAGCCACGCAGCCTGCAGCATACGGATGAGGGCTCGTGAGAAAGTCATGCGAATGTCTGTACGCTTGGGAGGGTGACAAGGCTATCATCCGCCCCCCCCCCCCCCCCCTCCCCCCCCTCTCCTACTTCGCATACCTTGCAGGCCTGCCGGTGGTGCTCTCGTGCCATCTCGAGTCTCACGATGCCCTCCTTTACAGCGGGCGGGTGGTACCTAGCCAATGCTTTCGTGCTGCACACTTTCGCCCACCCTTGTGGCACAGGAGAGTTGACCGGCACCTCAATGAGGTACTGCCCCTGTGTAGCCCAGCCAACAGAGAAGCCTTAAAAAGAGCCCAGCCCCCGAAAGAGTTGCTGCGACGCACCAGAGAAATGCATGTAAAGTGTGCGTGCGCGCGCGCGCGCGCGCGCGTGTGTGTGTGTGTGTGTGTGTGTGTGTGTGTGTGTGTGTGTGTGTGTGTGTGTGCGCGTAAGTGTGTGAGTATGTGTGTGCGATTTCTGTGGGGATTGAGGAGCGCAGACCTGATTCTGGATCTCAACATACTTCAGCGCCGGTCGCTGAGTTTCCTTCCGAACCTTTTTCAAAATGTCCTGCATGTTTTGCTCTGATGCCTCTACTTCCGAGAGGCATTCAAATACCTCCGGGAACCGCTCCGAGTCCCTCATTAGCGCAGTAACATCACTCTGCTCCGCCGCGCGCTGATGCAGCTGAGACAGCAGTTCGGCAGCAGTGCCTACCATCGCTACATCTGTCATATTCGCCGACAGCCGCTGCAGCAGTGGGGACTCAACACCCGCGGCTAGCATCGCTTCGCCAGCCCCACCTGCCATCGACACCTCCCCCATCAAGCACTCCGCCCGGGAGCGGATACCAAGGCTGCTGGGTAGAGTGGCGAAGGCATCCAGCACACGGTATGCCTCCGCGGGGGAGGCTGTGCGGTGCAGCATGCGTGTCACGCCCGCCTCAAGGTCAGGGAGAGCCTGCGGAGTCACACTGCTATCAGAGCCCTGTATGACAATTATGATCAAAAGCATCCCTTACCCCAAAAACGTAACAGCATGGTATGCCTCCATACCTTGAGAACGGTGGGCAGATTGGACAGCAGCTGGCTGCGGTGATCCCCACCCACTGCGTCGCGTAGCTCGCAAACGGCATCGAGTCGCTGCTGTATAGCCGACAAATCGGTGAGGGGGTGGCTCACCCAGCGACGGAGGAGGCGGCTACCTCCGGGGGTGAGAGTCTGTGAGAGGAACCAGATCAGAGAGCCGGTGTGCCCGCCATCATCGCTGTTTTGGAGCACCTGCAACCAAGGAGCATCACCCGTCACCCCCACCCCCGTCGATATACTCTCCCGCACTTTGTTCCTGCCCCGTAATTGCCTGGTACTCATAACAGTGCGGCCTGACCTCCAGATGTGTAAGGGAGTTTGGCGTCAACTGCATCTCCTTCTTGTCACTCAGCGGACGAAAGCAGCCCGCCTGTGCGAGCACCCGCTCCATTGAGAAGCGCCTGTGTGCCATCCACGACGGAGGTCAGAAATCTCTCCCAGACAAGCATCCTGCGAAATCAACGCTGGGTGATTGCCCACATGGCCCTACTTGAGATAGTCTAGCACATGCACAAGCCCTTCTGCCTCCATGTCGCTCAGCTTTAATGCGGCCTCAGCCACGGAATCGGCAAAAATAGTGGCAACGGCGGCACGTGCTCCCTCCGTGTCATACCTATAACGCGGGGGGCAAAGCCAGGGGAGATTCAGAAGTGGTAATTGTGTGGTAGTTGTGTGTCTATGGAGGAGGGGTTAAAGAGGGAGGTGTTTTACGGTCGATGCGTGGAGATGGTGCAAATCTCACTTGTTGAATTTAAAGCGCTCCACTCTAATGCTGCTCTCGGAGCTGCTACTCGCGGTCCATGCTGCCAACAGCTTCTCTGTTGCTGGCGATAGGCTATCCGGCAGCAGAAGTTCCGCGGGTGCAATCTGGATGAGCGCTGCCTCCAGCCCAGACCGCGACGGGCCATCCTTCAGCGTCGCCGTCTGCACGCAGCCCGATACGCAATCCACTGCGAGGATTGCGATCTCCACCAAGGTGGGCAACACGCTCCTCTCTAGCACCAGCATCAGCTGGTTGGAGGTGCTGCCATCACCCGTCGCGTAATTAGTTGAGTCCTGCCCTCCCGTTTCCACGTCCCCCGCGTCGAGTGTGGCGGGTGTCAGAAGCGCAGTGAGCTCGCGAATGAATGGCGTCCCGCGATTGTTTCCAGCCGCTTTCAGCGCCGCAGACTCCGTCTGTCTCACCAGTCCAACCTTGTGTCCCGCTCTGACTAGCCGGCGCACATGCACGTGCAGGCGCTGGGTGGGAATGGAGGCAGTGAGGAAATTGTGGTCCGGGTACGCCATGATGTTACACACGCTTGCGGCAGTCTCAGCATCATCGCCGAAGAAACGCATCTTGTAGCCCACCTCCACCACCAACAGCACGTCTGGGTGCTTCTTCTGCGCACCCCAACAGCCACGCAGCACACCCATTTACTACAGCAATCCAAAATCAGACTACACATACGCCCTGAGGGTGGGCACGGCAGTCCCACCTTGAGCTCCACCACCTGTTGCTCCAACGGAGTCAGTTTGCTACCGGGCGCCGGGTTGTTGCCGCTACCCTTCACAGCCCTGGTGGACCCGCTCGATCCGGCTCCCCCTGTGCTGCGCTTCGACGCACCGTTATCCACCAGCTTGTGCTGCAGTGTGGAGTGTCGTTGCGCATCCCGTGGTGCAACGGACGGAAGCGCTTCGTTCGCCCGACCAGTCACGCGAGGCTGTGCTTGCCGCCCCTCGCATTCTTTCTCGACAATGCCCCCATCCGATCCGCTGGGAGACAAGGTTGCCAGACCTACTTCGACCGCGTCCTCCGCACCAACCACGCGCGCCTTCTTTTTGGCAGTCTCCGTGAGTTCGTCGCCGGGCGGTCCCTCTTTCGCCCGGGAACTCAAGGTCGACGCCGGTGAAAGGTGGCGCTTCCCGTTTTCGCCGACTTCCGGAGCACAGCCATTCAACGTCTCCTCCACACGGGATTTTACGGTTGAAACGGGTTCGGCAGCAGAACCTTTTGGAGGGGAAGTATTCGTTTCAACTTTGGGCACCTTGGCGAAGAAACGGGAGAGGGCCGACTGCTTGAAACCACCCACGCCAGTCATCTCGATTTTCAATTTCCAGTTCCGACCCGGCGACCCCACCTCTCACCCCAACACACACCCCACTTCTCACCCCAACTCTCAACCCACCAATCACCCTTTACCGCAGCCACCCCCAGATCAGAAGCGCCCTCTGCGTTGTTAGTGCTCGGCAGAAACTAATAATAATAAACACTGCAGAAGCTTTGCCTGTTGCCTGGAAGAAGAAAGCTTGTGAACCAGGTGAAACGACACGGCGGCGAGCGGGATAATTTGAAAGTTCAACTCCAGCACACCACCACTTATGAGGTTTGCCAACTGTCTGCATGAAGTGCCTCACCCCACCTCGACCAGGGCAGGGTGGATCGGTTTCGTCAGCCACGCGGCGATTCCCAACTTCGTGATCGTCAGGAAGTTTATTATCAGGAATCGCGCGCGCTGTCATTTAAATTTCGAATATGCGACCTGTACTGGCCGTCATCGTATTCACGCATCTTCCGCGATGAAATTTCTCATCTAGATAAATGTACAGCAGGACGATACTTGCTCCCCCCACGTCCCCTGTCCGCGTGCTCATCGTGTTTTTCTCGTAACCTCAAAACAATACTTTTGAAATATTCGTACAGATACCCGTACTCTATAAAAGTAATATACCCCAAGTACCTGTATGGTATACATATACAAAGCGTACAGCATTAGGAGGTGCTCGGGTCTTTTCCTACCGAACGAAACCCTAAACATCACGCCGCCCGATAACAGCAGAAGAACTGGTGCGGGTTCCCTGCCAGTCCCATATCCCGGGGGCGCAAAAAAAAAAACCGCGCTCCGCGCAAAAAAAAAATAACAGCAGAAGATAGAAAGATGTTCCCTACAAGAAAAATCCTTACGAGAAAATCAGTGGAAACCAATAATCAAAATATTGAGGGAAAAATAAAGAATGAGGAAAAAACCCCATCTTTCCCACCATCCGCGAAAGAGGACCCCCCCCCCCCCCCCCCCCCCCCCCCCCATAGTACGCCTAAGCCCGAGGAACAGGGAGACATGCCACAGGATCGGCACTGCCCTAATGCAAAGCATCGCGAAGATAGAAACCCAAAGCACCATGATAGAAATCAAATGTTCCTCACAAGAAAAGATAATGGAAACCACCAATCAAAAAGGAAAAAACAAATGAATAAGGAGGAAAAACGACCCCCCACATGCTTAAGCCCGAGGAACATGGAGACATGCCATAGCATCGGCACTGCCCTCTTGCAACATATCGCGAAGATAGAAACCCAAAGTACCATGATGAAAACTAAACGTTCCTTACAAAAAAAGCAATGGAAACCACCAATCGAAAAGGAAAAATAGGTAAGGAGGGAAAACATCAAAATCCTCCACATGCCTACTAAGACCGAGGAGCATGGAGATATGCCAAAGGATCGGTACTGTCCTCATGCAAAGCATCGCGAAGATAGGAACCCAAAGTACCATGAAGAGAAGCAAAAAGACGTCGCAATATTCTTCGCGCACATCCCCCAAAAACCGTCGAAAGGGGACACAAGTATATCCACGAACGAAATGTTGCATGCACACATAAACGCCAGAACGCAAGGAACGGTGCCAAAGTTGAGGGGGCGATAAGGAATGCTTACACTCGGTGAGTGACACTGCATGTCATCTCACCCTCAGCAAGTGCCTAGCACTTGCCTATCACATGACACGCACTCACCTTGTGGTGAGCACACGCCAACGTATATTCTGAGCCTTTAGATGAGATCTATCGCTCACCAACTTGCCACCATCAGTAACCTAATCCTCTCTATTGCTGATTGGCTTATCATCCTATAGTGCTGAGTCACAACCGTACTATCACAATGCTACTTGACCAACATTGCTGTGTAGCAACTTGATTACCACACAAACCATGTCGCGCAACACTCCCCCTTGCTACGCAGGCAATCCCATGATGGCATTGCACAACTTGCCGTGCCGTGCACTCACTAATGGCTTGGTTAGCACATCAGCAAGCATGTTTTCCGTCGCACAATATTGCACCTCGATGTCTCCGCTCTCCACCTTCTCCCGACAGAAGTGGTACCTCACGTCCATGTGCTTGCTGCGTCCGGTCGTCATGCTATTCTTGCTGAGTGCAATACAACTCTGATTGTCCTCGTGAATTGTGATGGGAGACCCGGAGTCTTGGTGAAACTCATGGAGCAGTTGCTTCAAAAACATCGCCTCATGAGTGGCCGCAGTCAGCGCCATATACTCTGCCTCCGCTGTCGACAGCGCCACAGTTTGTTGCCGCTGACTTTTCCAACTCACCGCTGCACCGTTGAGCATGAACACATACCCCGTGCGAGAGCGCCGCTCGCCAATGTCACTCGCGTAGTCAGAATCCGACCATCCTACCACCTTTGATGAAGGTGCGCCACCGTACATCAGCACCGAATCTGCGGTCCCCTTGAGGTAGCGAAGCACCCTCTTGGCTTGCTCCCAATGTGGCTGAGAGGGGTCGGACATGTATCTGCTAAGGTGGCTAACAACCATGGTGATGTCGGGCCGTGTGCTTACGGAAGCGTAGAGCAAGCTACCGATCAAGCTTTGGTACGGCACTAGACCGGGAGGCAACTTTGATGTCGATGTCTCCACACAATTGCTCAGAGCATCAACCGCCATAGGTGAGCCCACTTGCTTGCAGTCCATCATGTTGAAGCGCTCCAACATATCTAATACGTATTGTTGTTGTCCAATCCTTATGATGCGGCTGCCACGATCACGCTCGACTGTCATGCCAAACAACCAAGACAATGGACCGAGGTCTTGCACGCTGAATCTTTCACCGAAAGCCGATTTGAACCCAACGATGAAGCTACCCGCTGGTCCGACGATGATGCTGTCGTCCACGTACAACACCAAGACATAAAGCTCACCCTCCTTGATGAAGACGTAAATGCCAGGATCCACCTTGGATTGGCTGAAATCATACTCCTCTAGCCATGTTGGTATTGTCTTATTCCAGTTCCTAGGAGCTTGCTTGAGGCCATACAATGATTTCTTCAACAAGCACACTCGCTCCTCTCCATTGATGTCAAAGTGACGGAATCCTTCCGGCTGCCTCATGTGGATTTCCTCCTCGATATCGGCCTCCAAGAATGCCGTCACCACATCAAGCTACTCCACCTCCCAATCATTATAAGCAGCAAGCGCGAGCAACGTTCGAATAGAAATCACCCTCACTGTGGGAGCGAAGGTCTCGTGGTAGTCCACACCCTTCTCCTGAGTAAACCCGCGAGCCACAAGTCTTGCTTTGTACCTTGTTTTCCGTCCATTGGCATCGCGCTTCATCTTGAACACCCACTTGGAATCTACGAGTTTGTGACCGGCAGGACAAGGAACCAATGTCCAGGTTTTCCGAGATACAAGTGAGTCGTACTTGCTCTTGATAGCTGCCTCCCACTCTCCCGATTGGGGACTCCTCAGCGCTTGCTTGTATGACACAGGCTCTTGAACAGTCGGCATGCTGGCTGACTTAATAGCCGCGGTACTTCCCGTAGTCCATCCATCTCCCAAAGCGCCCGCTGAACGGAGATTATACCTTGGACTGGGTACGCATTGCTGTGGTGCGGCAGTGGATCGAAGATTATACCTTGGACGTGGAGTCTCCCCCGAATGCATGTCCCGTTCATCTTCCATCGACCCGGAATGTTGCAGCGATTCTCGTAGCGGCGACTCCCCCGAAGGTGTATCCGGCTCTTCGCTGCACATGGTGTGCGGGATGTTGTCCTCTTCGTCATCAGTGCGTTGCTTCGCTTTGCTCTCTCCCATGGAGAGGACTGCAGCCTCATCGAACACCGCGTTACGGCTGCTCACCACCCGACGAGTAGCAGGATTGTACACCAACCACGCAGGTAATTCGGAAGCATAGCCCACAAAGACACCCTTCCACGCGCGATCGTCAAGTTTGCAACGTTGAGACTTGTCAACGTGGACATAGGCCGGACAGCCAGAGACGCGCAATAAGCTCAAATCAGCTCGTCTACCGGTCGTCAAGGTGAAAGATACACCGCCGGCTCCGCTACTATGCACACGATTGCGGACATGCACCGCAGCGGCCATCGCTAGAGCCCAATACGATTTAGGCAGCGCGGCTTGCCGGATCATTGACTACGCCATCGGGACCAATGTCCCCCACTGCCGCTCAATCCGGCCATGTTGCCCATGCGCGTATGGGGCAGTGATCTCCACGGCGATGTTGAACTCATCCAAGAGGTTTCGGAAGGCAGCACCTAAGAGCACCGTGTCATTGTCCACCCGAAGACGACAAACCGCGTGCCCAAGAGAACGGATGGTAGTCAGCATGCGACGGAACGAGGCGGGAGCCTCATCCTTGGAACGGACCGCATCATGCAGCATGAAACGGCTACGGAAATCAACCGCACACAAGATGTACCACCGTCCTCCCAAGGATGGAACACTCATAGGACCGCAAAAGTCTAAGCTGAGGACCTCAAAGACACCAACGTTCTGGTCAGTCGGCTCACGAGATATACGGCGGACGTGCGACTTACACACAACACATGTCTCACATAAGCCCAACTTCTCCGACGCAGAAAACGACACACCCTCCACCTGAGTGGCCAAGAGCCCGTCAAATTGCGACTCGCCAAGGTGACCAAGTCGGGAATGCCACAACCGTTTTTCCAATGGCGCAGTGGCGACCGAAGCGGTAGGATTCGACTAAGCAACCCGCGCCGGCAACAACACCAACAAATGCTCGCGCTCCAACGGAACCACCACGCCACCATCATGACCGGCATGAAGACGAAGGTGGTCCACGGGATCAGCTAACACCACAGAATGACCTCGTCGCCGAGCTTGGGTGAGGCTGAAAAGCCGATGGTAAGACCACGACGCGCGACGGGATAGCTCAAGGACGTGGAGCATTCTTTAGCGTGGCAGAAATCTCCTCTCCATCTTCAGCCTTCAGAATGATGCGGACCGAGCCCACGCTAACAGCGCGGGCGCTGATACCCTTCACACAAAGCCGGTCGGTGAACGCTCGATGCTCACAGAAGTCACGGCGCACACTAGTCATGTGATGGTTGGCGCCGCTGTCGGCCAACCACATCTACGTTTCCCCATCGCGCCCGAACATGTGTCGAGCCTCGGAGAATGGCCTCGCAGGGGTGGCCGTCACGTCCATGACCGCCGGAAAAGCAACCGGGGAGTCCACTTGCGCAGAGTTACCTCCGGTGTTGTTGACCGGGCACTCGGACCTGCGATGGCCCTTCTTACCACAGCCATAGCAAACACAACGATAAATTCTCGCTCCGCCTCTGCCATATGAGGTACGACGAGTAGTCGCAGCTCCTTGAAGAGATTTCAGTCGGTCTTGGAGCTCGGAGACTTGCCGCTTCAAAAGTTCAGTCGTTGAGTCATCATGAGACGCCGCAAAAGCCGTAGGCGTTGGGGGCTCCGTTGTATGTGATTGCGCACGACTCTCGATACGCATGCCCTTTTGAAGAAGATCACGCTTGACGGTATCCATGCTGAGGTCGTGTACGTCCCACGTGTCGGTGATGGAGTGGTATTCGCTGCGCAGGCCCTTCACCAAGCACATGATGATACGCCGGTCGTGGACGACGTCCCCAACTCGGGCAAGCTGTCGTTGCAGTCAAACTAACCGGTTCAAGTATTGAATGCCGCTCTCGCCGTCCGCTTGCGGCGTCTCCAAGTCCTGCAATAGTTCCGTACACCGGTAAATACCATCGTCCTCATAATGATTGACTAACGCAGTCCATGCAGTGTGGCCGCAGGTCTTGTCATCCTCGCTAACATTCTCGATAATGGAGAGATCGTCCTCCGGCAGAGCAAGAATCAATGTGGAGTACATATGTCGACTTAATGTTGAGAGGAAGCGGCACCATCCGACGACAAAGCCGGAGCCCACTTTTGCATCAAGCCAAATGCACGGAAACGTTTCTTCCACACGTCAAAATCTCGTCTCTCCCCACTGAACTTGGGTAGTTTCACCGAGCCCATAGCAGGTACGTCGGATGCGCTCGCAAGAGCACAAAAAAATCAGGAAAAATTCCAACAAGAAAAGCACCAAGTACCGGTGAAGAGGCGGGCAACACGGCTCAGAAAAGGAGACGACAAAGGGCTGACCGAAGACGCAGTTGTACTCCCGGAGTCTATACAGCCAAGGCAATCAGAAACGAGTCTCAGAAGGTCGGTCAAGTGACGTCGTACAGGAGTGCTAGTACACTTGTGGTAAGATGCCTTTCCAAAAATTCAGCCGGACCACTATAGGCTTTCACAAGAAAAGAAATGGGCGGGTGACAATCTCCGGAAGCGAATAAAATTCCAGAAAGCGCCAAGCTATAACAAAGGAAAGCAAGCCGATCTTCACGTCACACGAGTCGGCGTTCGGGGGTTCAAGCCGGCTCCAAGCGATACAAACAAGTCGCTACCAGCTGGGTATCGAAGTAAAGCTACAAACACAAGCAAGAGTCAACCACTTTGTGAGCCAGCCGCACCTCACGTATCGTCCGACACCACAAAGGTCTACCACTCTTCGAGAAGCAAGCTCTAGGTTCCAGTCAAGACAAATGACTCCAACAACTAGCAGCTAGAGGGCCCATAACATGTCAAAGTTGAGGGGGCGATAAGGAATGCTTACACTCGGTGAGTGACACTGCATGTCATCTCACCCTCAGCAAGTGCCTAGCACTTGCCTATCACATGACACGCACTTACCTTGTGGTGAGCACACGCCAACGTATATTCTGAGCCTTTAGATGATATCTAACGCTCACCAACTTGCCACCATCAGCAACCTAATCCTCTCTATTGCTGATTGGCTTATCATCCTATAGTGCTGAGTCACAACCGTACTATCACGATGCTACTTGACCAACATTGCTGTGTAGCAACTTGATTACCACACAAACTATGTCGCGCAATAAACGGGGCTCCGTTGCACACATGCCATGGAAGCGACGAATTACCACCAAAATAGCCATGCGATCGACCAGCTCACCCGCCATATGCGCCAACCGGCCCCCATCCTCTAGAGCGAAGAGATAGTAGTCATTGACCGATTGAACCGAAGGCGTGCCAACTGCCAATCAAAGCGAAAGTGCCGTGATAGTAGTATATGATTAAAGATTAAAGTACTAGTGCATGTACGAAAAATGACGGACGACAACAAAAACATTTCAATGTATGCCTCATGCGAGGTAAATGCAACATTACTACTCGGTTTAGGGAGTCTTAAGGTCGACAATAGAAGGCATGAAAACGGCTTCGTCCTGATCGGGGCCGTCTCGAACGAGTGACTAGTAAACAACCCACAATGTCCAATAGAACAAGGACATGGAATTAAACTAGTCCGGGCGTATGCGGTTGACCTTACCGGATTTGTCCAAATATCCGTCGTCAGACACCGGGAGAGTGCGAGGGAGGGCACGCGGGCGAGTAGGGCCGTCTGTGTCGGCCGCCTCGCTATCCGATCCGTCTGGTGCACTCCTCCTAGACGAACATTAGGGAGCTAGCCGCTTCCTAGTTTGTGTGATCATGCGCGTCATGCCGAGCGCGAGAATATTTTAGCATATACGCGTCCAAGCGGCTCTCCAACTCGTGAAGGTACCTTCTAGCTGCGTCCAAATCCGGCCTCACCTCGGCGGTTGCAGCTGGGTCATATTCTTTGTTGTTGATACGCTTCTCGAGAAAAGACATCGTCTTGGCAGCGGTCCGAACTCGGGATTCCAAGCCGGCGAGGTAACGCTCCGTTTAAGTCGTCGCCGGAGGGGTTGGGGCGTGTCTAGAAGGGCCCGCACTGCCACCATCGTCCGGTGCTACGGAGTGGAGCGCCGGGAGCATAAGCAATAAATAAGGTAAGGGAGAAGGCCGGACGGGGCCTCACGGGGTTAGGCCATTGCGACAAGAAGGCAAGATTGCCTGTCAATGTTACTCGAGAGAGAATGGCGACTGACCCACATGGCACAGGTCGCTGCCTTAAGGCCTGGTGCTCCGCGCCTAGAAAACCGAAATTTTCTGTCGCTCCGTTTCATTGCGCAGTACAGCACAAGTTCGTACTGCTTACATCCACTGCACTCAGAAAGCCCCAGCACGGCGTATGAAGTTTGTGCTATATCAAAAAAAAGTACGGCTACCTGTACGGTACCTGCCCCAATGGCTTCATATCGGCTTCGTCATCTATGCGCCTGATGTTTTCTTTTCTCCGCCTTTGATGGTAGACTACACCACCTGTACTTTCTTTCGCGGATGGTGGCAAAGTTCATCCAAGAACCGGCCTTAAACTGTGTACAGGTGGTGTAGTCTAGAGACAAGCAGGGAGGGGAACCCTAACTACCCGGCACTGACCTTTAGCCCTAACCCCCCACGCTACCGCCAAGTCACTCTGCTAGAACTTTCTTGTTGATGTAATTATTAAAATATGCACGGTACCTGTAGTTGTACCTGTACTCGTTTTCCTGTAATCCAGTTTCTTTACCTGTACTTGTACCTGTAACTGTATATATTTGGACGAATATCCGTCGTCATCAATAATCGCGATGGACGGCATTTGGCGGACGACCTCTTCCGCGGTCGGAGGCGGCGGCCGCCGTCGTGACTCGCTCTGAACCACCGCCGACGAATCGCCGCCACACGGAACGAGGTCGCGAAGCATTTGGTGTCCGTCTTAGATAATTGACCCCCAGCTCAAGATACGATAACGACATTCTGATTCTTATTCGCGCGGGGCGTCATTATCCATACCGTAGAGGTCGAAACTCGAAACCGTAAGGACGAAGCGGCGCTTCTCTCGACCGCTGTCGGAAGTGCTGTTCACAATGGTCGGACGTAGCCGGGGAAGGAGCAGCAAGGCCGGTAGTCTGAACGCAGACCAGGTTAGGAAGGCCGTGCAGGCGCTGGCAAACTATACCGGACAGCAGAAGGATGGCACGACGGGGCTGCTCGACGACGACGACGAGCTGGTGTACCTCATAATCTCTCTCCGACAGACGCCCACTGCCAACCGCAAAGATAAACCCATTCCACTGTGAGTCTCTCCACAGCCATTCATTCTATATCGTTATACTCCTCTGTGAGCTTCTTGATAGCTCAGTCTCTACACCTGAGAAAGTGCATGTGGCTTCATACACTGTGGGTGCCTTTGTCTACGTGAAAGGGGTTGTCAGTGCCTGCGGAGGTAGTTTTCAGCTGACGACAGGGTTCAGCTAGTTTTAGGATTGGCTGGTGATTGAGGTGTATTGTGTTTCCGCTCGCAGTGAGTTGCCACACTCGCTCTGGAAGGATGAGGAGCCAGAGGTGTGTCTGTTCGTGAAGGATAGGGAAGGCGAGGGTCAGAAAGCTGCCAAGAAGAGATTAGCAGAGGTATGTCATCACTGACAGTCCCCAGACCACTTTCCCGCGCATCGTGCGTGTTTTTTCGTTCAGGATCTCACCTATTGGTAGGTATTACAGGAGAAGAAGGCTGGAGTAACCAAGGTGATTGGCTTGTCCAAGTTGAAAGCCAAGTATGAGCCACACGAAGCCAAACGGGCGCTTTGCAATCAGTTCGATCTCTTCCTTGCCGATGACCGCATTCTGCGCTCACTTCCGAAGTACCTAGGTAAAGTCCAAAATCAATAGTCCACGCGCCATAACCACGATCCACGTGGCTGAGCTACTGCACCGCTGTCGACATTGCTCCGCTTCTCAGCCAAGCATTTCGTTGGGGTGACTGCAGGGAAATCGTTTTTCAAGAAGAAGAAGCAGCCCATCCCGGTGAATCTGCAGACAAAGGAGTGGGGGGTGCAGGTTCAGAAGGCGCTGAATGCCACCTACATGTTCCACACGGGCGGATCCTGCCTGAACATTAGGTATGCCGCACTTTGTGTCAAGGAAGTCGATTCATTTAGGGCAAGTAATGAATTGTGTGCGAGTGACTTTTCGTGTTGCTTCTGTGTGAAACTGGTCTCTAGAGCTCTCCCCCCCCACCCGATTTCTCTCTTACAGTCCATAGGCTTCTTGGCAAGCTGGCATTGCTGAGTAGTCTCGGCTGTGCGGGCGTAGGGTGGCACGGACAGGCTTTTCCACCGACGAGGCGGTGGAGAATGTGCTGGCGGTGGTGAATGCAGCGGCGGAGAAGATCCCCAGAAAGTGGGCCAACATCCAGGCGTTGTACATCAAAACAGCGGAGTCGGCGTCGCTGCCCATCATGCAGAGCTTGCCAGAAGAGGCCGCAAAGATTGCTTGAGAGTTAAGTGAAACAGCTTAATGAGTGTGTGCGGTGTTTTTCAATCGATTGCGTAGCGACCGATGCGTTTAATTTTTGTCTGAACTGTTTTGTCACTCTGCACAGCATAATGCAGCAGCGACGATGTGTGTGTGTGTGTGTGTGTATGTAAGAACACATGTCGATATGTGTGTGTGTGTGTGTGTGTGTGTGTGTGTTGGATGGGTGGGGAGGGAAGGGGGGTTGAGGCTTCACCCTATATTGAATGATTGTGTTGGTCAGAGTTGGCCAACGCTATACTGGTATGTGCGCTGACATTAAAGGTTACGACCCTCTTCCTTCGATTGTGTTGGCTTTGCACGTCGACTTGAAGTAAGCCAATTACATGGATCAAGCTGTTGCGGAATGCGGCTCATACATCGGTTCAAGATATAAAATGCACAAATGGCGATGTGTTTTGGTATAACTCATTCCGTTCACGACGACAGCGTATTGAGCTAGGTGACATCGCTTTGAAGGGCATCATTCGACTGATGCAAAAGAAAGGAGGAGTGGCATGTCATCTCGAAACGACATATTAATAGTCCAAGGCAGAGTTGGGCCTATCATGAGAACATTGTCTCCGCCTGCCATGGTCGATGGTTCATGCGAGGAGAGAGACTGTCCTGACCACTGCATTTTCTTTGCAAGCGCAAAAGCGACTCGTGCAAATGAAACACACCCGCGGTTCTCTTATGAATCCGTACTCGGTGTAGCCTTTCCGGTTGCCGCGTCGTGTCTTCTTGACCCTCTTGCCACTCTTCCCCGTACCTTTTTTTGTTACCTCCGTTCGCGTGTATCTCGTGCTTGGCTCTGCTTGCAGACTATTACTCAAACAGCGAAAGCAGATAAACGATGAGTGGAATGGTGATGTTGGTCTGGAAGTGGGCTCCTTTTCATTGTGAAGGCAGTTTTTGAAATATCTTTATCAAGGACTTGATACTAGACATGCGCTTTCAGATGTGCTCTGACGCTCGATGTCTTCGGCTGTATCTTGAGCTTAACACGTCAATGTCGTCACGCCTCCATTACCATTGAAGTGCGTGAAAATGGAAACCTCTTCACAACATGTACCAACCATGCGGTGGCTGTTGCCTAAGAACCCTCCCATTCATAATGTCATTTACGTCTTGTCATGTCATCCTAGACCGGTTGCATTGCATGAATTTCATATGCACCTTGTGTGTATTCCTAGGAAATCCATCCTCGTTTTACTTATACCCTCGCTCCCACCCCCCACACCCCGCTATAGTCACACGCATGAACAAGACTTACTTTGTTTATAGACGCAGATGATGCTGCAATGATGATGACGAGACCGTGCTATGGGCACCCGTGTGGTCTTAACATGGTGCTATTTTCGGAAGCGCTATGGCTTCAAGCCCTGTCTTGTCGTACTGTTTTCATCCCACTTTTTTTAGCTGGGACTGATAAAACATTTTCCCTTCCTTCATTTTTTCGATTTCATGGACATGGCCACTTTTGCCATTTGCGGCCGTTGACTTTTAACTACTGTCGTTCGGTTGACCGCCAAATCGAATAAGTTGCCAAAAGCGAGGTGAATGAACATAGTGATTACACGAGTATTCAAATCATGTGGTATATGTGGCGAGGAAATGACGCATTGTGGGACACTACTTACGTTGGCAAAGTAAAACTTTTGAACATTTTCACATAATGATGTTCGTTATTAGGACTGGGTCTTGTAAAGGACTGAAATGCGTTTCGACCGTGGGTCGAATCAGCCGATTTGGCTACGCGCATGAGTGTCGGCGACAATGCAATGAGTCATTGAGGTCACTATAGTAGTTGTTTGATTCTTTCCGTCAAAATAGTGTAGGTTATTCGCCCGAGGAGTTGACAATGTACTCATGTGACAATTGTCTTGTGAAAATGAAACTATTTTACAACGTGCACCGCTACTATTATGCAGTGTACGGCTGCCGTAGAAAGTCTTTATTGCATCGGCCATATAGGAAACTTAGGATACAAATTTATCCCGGGTTCCCTATATGCCTAGATTATCCTAGGGACTATTATAATTAAATCGCTAGGGGCTGTGCAAACAAGTTTTGGATTGTGCGCTAGTAGTAGAAATATACATAATTACATATCATATTTGTGGAATAGTCCGCGTTTGAAATATACTACACCCCCCTTCTCCGCAAAAAAAAATACATGCAGTTAGAGATGTCGCTAACTCCCATCGCCCCGTTAAGAGGTATGCATGCTTGTCCCCTTCTCTGTCCTTACCCACTTTGGTCACGTCCAACAAGAAATAACTGCGGTAAGGGCATGCATAGACGTCCCACCGTTGGCATTTTCGACCGGGGCTTAGGACGATGCGCGAGTAGAGTATTCGAGGCGATCTCCCGACGAGTGTGCAACGGCGGGGGGTTGTGCATGTGCGGATCGGAGAGGAATATCGTCCGGCAATATGTCCGCAACGGCGGAAGCTATAGGGGGGCGGAGACTGCTGGGCGTGGGTAGAGGGGTAGAGGCCGGTGGGCGGGGTTGGAGGGAGTGCATGGAGTCGGGGTCAAGTCGATGCAGATTTCCTATGGATGAAGAGCTTAAGCAGATGTAGGGGGCATTCGGTCAGCATGGTTAGTATTTTTCAGCCCGACTTCATCCGCCTCCTCGAGCCCAGATTCGCCGGACACTCGAATGCCCGACGCCGCTACTCCTCGATTAAGAGATTCAAGTAGGAGAATGGAACTATTGCACAAACAATAACCTCTGTCACACCGCGCAACTCATCCGAGAAAAATACATCCCTCTTGCCAACGCCCTCTGCAACCATTGGTAGGGCATCGAGATTGACATCCTCCCCATCATCATGGGTCGCACCGGCAACCCCCCACATATCCACCGTTAACAGCCTCACATGCCTCCTCACACTTCGCACTGGCGCTTCTAATACAATAATCCCTAAAACTCGTCTCGACACCACACGCATCCTCTCACGACGCTACTTGCAATGCGATCCGCGCGATTCGTAGCTGTCGGGAAAAGCCTTGTCCTAAGAGCTTTGTGAAGAAAATCTGTAAGCCACCGGCGCCAAGATCTCCCGCTCGACCCGTCAGATATTTTTTTGCGGGGGAGTGATTTTAATTTTTTGCGCCCCCGGGATATGGGACTGGCAATAGGCAATCCGCACCGGCACCCTCTTCATGCGGCGTTTTGCAAGCATGACTGAGAGCGGAAGTGCGAAACAAACCTCAAACTCATAATCGATCATGCTCCCGGGTAGGCGACGCTCGTGTGAGTGCATTACGTACCATAATACGAGAACCGTACCGTATTGCGCTGACCCCACACGAGGCAAGTGTTGGTGTTTCACGAGCTAAAACCTTCCAATGACATGCAAACACACATTAATGCATTCCCGGCAGTGACCAAGAAAGGCTTGCCCTACCCGTCCGGGCGTCGGCCTATTCGCGTAATGCGAGAAGGAGCAAGGCCTATCTCACGGAGCAAAACATTTCGGCAATTGGTATGGTTACAAGAAGAACAAGATGAGCACGGACATGGAAAATGGGAGGGGAAACAAAAGGGCAAGAGTGACAAGAGGATCACGGAAACCAAAACATTTCGGCAGTGCGATACATGAACTACAAAGAAAGCAATATGAGAGAGGGCTTGGCGCCATAACTGGAAAAACCTCCCATTTCCTGTAAAATGGGTGGCGCCATGAAGGGAAGGGGGGGTGATACTTATAAAGTACATGTACTAAGTATATCCGACGTCCGTTTCATTCCCTTTGCAGCGGAATTTGGTACTCTCGGCGGCCACGCCACGGCTTTCTTGACGGAGCTAGCCAAGCAAGCCGCCGCATCCAAAGGGATGCATGTGGGCAAGTTGTTGGCCTCCAAGCGTCGAAAGGTCTCTCTCGCCGTCCATGTTGCTCACGCGGACAAAGTCTTGTGCGGTTTGTCCACCGCTGCGGACGGCGTGGAGGCCGCTTCTTCCTCGGCTGGGATGCCTTCTCATGCCACGGCGCTCTTCACCCGCGCCATGGGCCGCAAGCGTCCCCGCGCTTCCTCGAGCTGCGCGTGAGGCGCCGTTTGTCGCCTCCACGTGTTGCATTCTCGGCGTGGCCTAGGAGTTTCCTTAGTTTAATTTGCTAGGTTTGTGCACAATGTAGTGCTTTCCTTTTGCCGTGCTTTGGATTCCGTGATCCTCTTGTCACTCTTGCCCTTTTGTTTCCCCTCCCACTTTCCCTGCCCGTGCCCATCTTGTTCTTCTTGTAATAATGTGCACTGAGTATATAGTACCTGTACATATATGCCTTATGTATCCGAGGGACGGAATAATGCACGGATGCTTACCGGTACGGGTACAGGTACGCGCGAGCTCAGGGATGGATGCGCTGCTGCTGATGAGCGTGATGAGGATGACTGGTGACGGCAAGACGGTCCTGACGAGCACGAAGACGAGGACAATCGGATATCGCAACACTGGCAGCAACACAACGGCCACTCAAACGGCACTCGCACTTGCCGTCGTAATATAACCTGCACATGCTTCTCGCCAGTGAATATGGCGAATTTTTGGTCGCGTTCGAAGCGAGTGGCTTTGACGCCCGCTGAGGAGCTAAAGCGTGCTGGGATTTCGTCAAAGTCGGACTTCCGGTAAGTTCCGTGTAACGCCAATTGACATTGCGACCACCTGACCCCTGGGCGGACGGTCTAACATCAGCGTATCACCCCGAATTTCAATATTTCTGATAGGCGGTGGGCTCGGAGTAATCATCCGGACAAAGGCGGCTCACTGCCGACTTTCCAACACGTGTCTGCGCTCTGCGACTTGGTACGTATAAACGCCGCGGCGTCAATGTATCGAAACAGAAGGCGTTGCAAAGAGGACGCCGGCGCCGTAATAGCGGTCACAACGGACAGAACGGACACACTAGTATGTTTTTCGTTTTCGAGGATGAACTGGACTGAAATCGGGCAACGGATTTATGACAGGTGTATGGCACAAGCGCGGCGGAGCCGGCCACCACGTCGGCGCCCTCCTCTCGAGGCAACAATAGCAGGGACGGACACGCCGGGCACCGGCCCCGACCCGCGCCTGCCCCGCAACATGCCCCTCCACCTCGAGACAGTCCACCCAGGGCTTCCCCCTCTGCGACCGCCGAATCTGGCGAAACGTTCGACTTTCGGAGCGTGTGGAACAAGCTGCTGCAGACAGGTGGGAATAGAGAGAACAACTCACAATGCCCCCTCCCCAGTTTTCCGTACCCCCCATTTAAACGCGCACACCAGCGCGCGAAGCTGTGCCGTCTGAGACTCGTTGCTTGTGCTTGTAGGGCAGTGGGATAGGGGTGCCATTCTTACACTAGCGACAGCCGCATGCAGCCTTCGTTTCCACAGCATTGGCGTTGACCTGTGGCCCTCTTCCTACGGCCGCGGGTTGCAGCTGCCCAACGCACAGCAACACCGTCGCAACCTCAACTTGCCTCCCCAGGCGCAACGCCTGCCGCCGGAGATGCTCAACGTCTGCAATTGCATTTACAATGGCGACATGGCGGCGAGTGCGCGCATCGGCATCAGCCACAGCGTGAGCCCTCAGCCCACATCCTGTTCCATCTGTCATGAACTGCATTTCCGTTTCACCTGTGCCGCATTGTAACGCGGAAGAAGGGCTGATGGTTGGCGATTAGATGGGCTGAAGGATAGTGGGTTTGGCGGTGCGCAGCTGCTGCCGATTCGCATCCGGCATGAGGTGGAGGCAACTGTAGGGATGAAGTCGAAGACGGACACACTGCCACGTGTTCTATCTGCGGGAATAAACTTCCAGCTGCCGTGGGTGCTGAGTTTCTTGAAGTTGCATATCGGCGCGTCACCGGCGCTGAAAGCACCCAACACTCAACCGAAGACCATTGATGTGCGCTCCATTCTGCCACTTGCGGGTTAGAAGTGAGCACTCATCAACATTTGCACACCCGCACACGCGCTCGCACACACAAACACACAACCAAGCATACATTCGGACACTCACACATGCGCACACTCATGCACATACACACACTCTCTCTCTCTCCCCCTCTCTCTCTCTCTCTCTCTCTCTCTCTCTCTCTCTCTCTCTCTCTCTCTCTCTCTCTCTCTCTCTCCCTCTCTCCCTCCCTCCCTCTCTCTCTCTCTCTCTCTCTCTCTCTCTCTCTCTCTCTCTCTCTCTCTCTCTCTCTCCCCAGGTGGCACTGGGGGGTGGGGCTAGACCGAGAGGGCCCAGCATCTGACGAGGCGTACTTTGGGATGGGTGTACTCACAGGACTTGGAGGCATCCTGGGTGATGTGCACGAGAGGAAGGCTGGGCCCATTGTCTGTTGAAGCCGGGTGGCGGTCATGTAAGGCCCCATGGGAAGCTGCTGCGTGGGAAAGCCGCACATCGGGTGGAGCTGGGTACCCGGTCATCGGGGTGGGGATCACAGCGACGGAAATTTCGGTGGCAGGGTTCTCAATCTTCGGGTGGAGGCCATTCAGGCGCAGAAGAGATAAGAGGGAGCAGTCTGTGAATAAGCATGCGCGTCGCAAGCAGGTGGCAGCAGAGTATCAGGAGCCTCGGCGGCAGACTGAAGAGTACATCAGGGTAGTGCCGCCACAGACTGCGTCATTCCGCAAAGTTCCTGAAGCGGCAGCTGAGAGCGTACCGCAGCCACAATCGACGTTCAGTGTGGGGGAGCGTGTCGTCAGTCATCTCCCGGTCTACCTGGACAGGCTGAAAGCGGCTTTTGATTGCATTGTGAAATAAATTTGCGTCGTGGCCAAGTAGCATGCTTAGTTTTTTTGGCCTTTGTCAGAACGCAAGGTGTTGCGGAAGGAATCCCTTTTAGAAGTTCGAGCACACTACAGTCCCCTTTCTGCTGCTCAGCCCGGTGCTTATTCGGGTTTCTTCAATTGTCTCCAATTTCAAGTAGCATGCGTACACTTGCATGAGATTATATTTTCTTTATCAAGTTAGATATGCAAAACTTTTGAGGGTACAGTGATTTATGTGGAGTATCTGTCTTGCCTCTGTTGAGCCTCTTACTGGGATTAAGGCATTTGCGCGGCATGCCTACTTGTGCTAAGGGGCGATAACAGGGCACAGACTGAGGGAAGCAGGTAGATGTAGACAGGAGCGAATGCATTACGCGACTCAATCTTTGACTTCAAAAGCAGATGCACGCAAAATTGCAATGTGACGAGTTTAAAAAGCGACACTTGCTACTTCTCGTGGTGCATGCGGTCAGCATTACGAATTTGCAAAAAAATCAATGCTGAGGTATGGGGGGTTAGCACTTTTACATCCCAAATACCACCATATCGACGAGGCCACGGGGATTTTACACAACAGAATGGCAATAAAGGCGCCCATACGACCGTTAAATGGAGCAGACGTCAGTATTGTCCTTCAATACCGATGAGTCCCCTCCCGAAATACTGCGGTCGAACACCATATTCGACAAGAACTGGCTGCCATGTGGGAATTCTGCCGCACGCGAAACAATGGGTAACGATTCAGTTGGCATGTCAGAGAGGATACGTGAATAGCATCAGTGTCTGCAAGGTCCTGCTCTACCCTGCTGATTTCTCATGGCAATCCCCAAATAAAGAAACTGAACATCCCCAGCTGCTCGACCTCATGTGCACTGGCATGCCTGCCTCGTTAAGCAAACATGTGACCAAGCAGATGCGTGGTTGCACAGACAAGGATGGGCAGGTGTATATACGATGTACGCTGTGACCTCCGCTGCAGCCTTCTTTGGATAAACAATCTTCAACTCTCGTTACATGCATGAGCTATCCGTGGAAGTGTTTGCAGGTAAGGCCGTAAATTGCGCACGCTGGACACAACTCATCAGTCACAGAACAGCACCAGCCATCACTCTGCATCGATAAGCTCAAAGACATTGCCTGCCAGAGGCTGCCTACTCCTTCGCTCCCTGCGTTGCCCTGATTTCATCCCATTTTTTGCCCATCAGTGGCTGCACTTTCCCACCAAAAATGTTACCCGTGGGGCCCGGCCACACGTTGTCGTCGCCCAAGCTGTAGCCGTAGTCGCTCTGGGTCTCCACCGTGCAGTCCGTCACAGGCCTGGTCATGCAGCAGAGCACCATCCCGCTCGCGATTTCCTTCGGAGTCATTGTGAACTCCAAGTCCGCAATCTGCGAAGAAGGCGGTTCAGCGAGTTAGCACGGCCAAGGGGCGGCGAGACACAGACAGACCCCAGCACCGGTCTTGTGTTAACGACGTGGCGAGTGGTCTTACATCACTCTGGTCGTATTCGCCAGAGGTGACCTTTCCCACGCAAGCGCTGCAACATGAACAATAGGTAACACACGGGTTAGGGGAAACAGGTATAAACGCGACTGTTGAGCTCAACGTCCAGGGTTGTGGAGCGAAATTTCAGCACTCGAAGACGAATCTTCGCCACGTGCCACTGCGATAATACGAGAAACGCGCATCTTACCCGCAAATCCCGCCCCGGCAAGAGTAAGGGAGTTCCAGGCCAGCTTCAATGCCGGCGTCTAACATGTAGGTATCCTACGCCACCGAAACAAAAACACGTATGAGTGGTAAAGTGCTTTGAGTTGCTTCGGCTTTGGGACTCAGCCCAGTCACCGAGTGCAGAGATGAGCGCAATTGATAGTCGCGAGGTGGGGAGGCCAGCTCACAAGTGGACAGTCCAGCGTAAACTCCTGCCCGCCCCTGCCCTGGAAAGTGATCTTGACACTTCCCTCTAGCCCCGAAACGTCCCTCTTCTGGTTTACCATGTCTTTACACAACTTGTCCTGCGCGCAGGCGACAAGCGCGGCACCTCGAGCAGGAGGAGCCTGGACCTTGCCGCCAATGCGCTTCGACTGCACCGTCGTTCGGAGCAGCGCACCGCCACGCCCAACAGTGGCGACAACCATGACTGCACCGAAACAATTACAGGGCTCGTGAATCAGCGGGCTCAGACGTGGACCTACAATGCGTCTGCTGACCTGTTCCGGTCAAGCCTGCTGAAACACTGGTGGTGGCGTAAAGCCGTGAGCTGGAGTCGATGGCCGGTATGTTTGAGCCGCTGAAGACGCCACACATGGTACATGTGAGGTACGATGCAGTACGAACACGGCGGAGACATGATATCTTGCTCGATCCGGCGCGCACACTGCGCGCCCTGTGCCAAAATCATGAATAAATGAAGACGAGTCCTACGGCGGAAAATAATGGGTACGAGTACATTCACTGAGATGAACAGCAGCACGGAGATGATATACATATCTCCGCCACTGACGACCTGCGCTGAATGCTGGTGACACGATGCGGGTGCAGTACGTCGAGCCCATTAAGGATTACTGGTACAACCGGCACATGGTATCATGACCTATAATACATACAGCATCGCCCGCATATGTGACCATTCGTCGAATCGAGCTGGCGGTGAAGTCGAACCGACGAACCGGTCGTGGCCCTCCGAGAAAAAAAGCCAGGCGCACCAGCGTGTCGTCATGGGAGGCAAACCTTCAGGTTTAATCGGAGGCGGTATGAAGGAGTTAAAGAAGGGCCAGTGACGGCAGCGTCGTCGGGTCTCTTGCTTCCATCATTTGGAGGACAACAACAGGAGGTGATCGGGTGCCTTCATCTGTGGTGTGTTGACATGTTGATATCGGACTCCTGAAAGGCAAGCGAGGGAGTTAAATGTGATGTTTAGTACAGGTACCAAACTGTCCACACAATCAACGTCTAAGGGCGGCTTGTCTCCTCATTTTCTGCCACTGTAGAGCCAGGCAGCGAGCCTTCGAGCTGCGATGTCTGGGCGGCGTTTTCGCGGCTGTGACGTCGAGAAAGGTGGGGCGTCCGTTTGCAACGACTTACTTCGCGAGAGGCTAATGGGACTTGACGACGTCCGGAGCTGCGCTGCGGTGCCTGTCCCGAGGCTTCCTTCCATAGCTTCCCGATTTGGTAGCTTAAACTCGCAACAGCAATGGGCCGGTGATACGGATGGAACCTCCGCTGACCAGGGAGCATCCGAGCAGTCTTCTCTGCGGCCACCCCATCGTCGCGATCGGCACCGGCGGGACTGGGGGTTTCGGGCCTGGGTTTCTGGTTTCTTAGGCGGATCCCACGTAAGACCTCTATGCCCATGTATTTGATATACACCAATTGCCATCAATAGTGCGAGGCGCATTCGGCATTCGACTGTGTCGCTAAGGTGTGGGTAAAAATCGGCACCTCCGAGTTTCGAGGTGAAAATGCCGGAATTTATTTTGTACTACCTCGTTTTACCCCCCCCCCCCCCCCCCCCCCCCCCCCCCCCCTCCCTTCCTCGCAGGATATCCCCGAAAACGTTGACGATTGCGTAGAGCGTTGTCATCCTGACCGCCGTGCCACTACCGATGATGACACGGTCCAAAAGTCGCCGCACTCTGCGACTCTTGCGTATGCACCCACCCCCATTCCCTGGCGAGGGCTCTGTGCTATAGCAGGCCCATGTTACATTGACGAGTCGATGATGTAGCTTCGCGTAGTCGGAAATTTATCTGGAATTCCAGTAATAGGCATGTATGGACTCCTTGCAGAGTCTTGCACAAGAGTCACCGCCACAACTATGGCCGGACGCCTTCCAGGGCTGTCCGGGTGCTAGAGCACAGCATTGCCGGCGACCTGTTCATCCCGTGCCCCGAGTTGTGGCCGCTCCCCGGCCCACCACCCTACGAGATCCTCGACTCCGGAAGCTTAATCTACCCGAAACAGAACAGCACAGGGATTGAGCCCTTCAAAGGCCTTGCTGGGGGCGGAATATTTAGCACAAACTGGGCTGTGGGCCGCCGCCTCTGGGAAGTGATGCGCTTCTTGTGGAAATTGCCCTGGAAGTTTGTTACGTTCTTGGTGCTGTCCATTTTGGGCACGTGGCTGTGGATAGAGCACCGCCACGTAGAAGATTGGTTTGGAATGCAGGTAATCAAACTGGCGATGGGTTAGCAAGCATGACTCCACCTATGTACGACCCCCTACCATCTACTCATGACTGCCGTTTGTGTTTGATAGCTGTGGCGCTGGTTGCTGTGGATGGCCTCATCGATCGCACTCTGCGCGCTTACATCCGCCATCGTGCGCGTGGTCACAAGCATTGTGGAGCACCACTTTGTAATTCACCAGCGCGTACTCTATTTCACAGTCGCTCTCACCCACCCAACACAATCCCTTCTTCAGGTACACGCTCCCAAAGGCTGCACCAGTCCTCCCCCGTGTCATTTTGCAATTGGAGCTCTTTCATTGTAAATATACTCAGAGTTTGTATTGGTCTCTATGTTGAGGTGAAGTAACGGGCGGCGTGCACCTCTGCAGGCATTACAAACCACCTGCATGTTCATCTTGCTCTGCAGCAACCACGACGCTAAGATGGATGCGTTCTACAATGGGCTACTCAAGGCGCTCTACTGCATCTGCCTGTTTCGTGCTGTTTGTCTACTCACTATGACGTTGGCGAAAGGAGCTTCATCCTATTTCTACAAGTCCAGGTAACACCAAATCACAGTATATGGTCCCCTCTTCCCTCCACTACGACCCCTTTGTGATTATCTATGCTTCGCAGTCATGTGCTGCTGAAGTGTGCAGGGAGACCTTCCGGGTCTTTCTATCTGTCGCCAGCGCATCCGTACTAAAGAATTTGTGTACACGAGCTTGTTGTTTTTAACCATTCGTTGATCGGAGACAATAACGGTGTGTGGGATCAGGTATTTTGACGATATTCATGACGCCCTAATGAAGGAGTACTACTTGCAGCGCCTCGCAATGGCGAATGTGTCGAAGCAACCATCTGGTGACCTCAGGGGCATGTGAGGCCGCGTCCACGGGGACCTGGCAATTGTTATCACCACAGTAGGACTCCCTCAGTGCTACTGACACTCACCTTTTGGTTAATGCAGAGACAACAATGGCGACCCTCGCAACCCAAGCTGCGACCCAATGGTGGGTGCTGAAGGAAAACGGCCGATGGAGGGGGAGTCAGCCTTTGGAGAAGCGTCCTCTCGCAGTTTCTCGACAGTACTGCGCACCACAAGAGCCGTGGGTAAGTTCAAGAGTGGTATCCTACGACGCTCACAGCAAATAAAAGGAGAGGACGGACCATCACAGGTGATTGTCACAACGCAATGAGCTCATATCATTGAACGTACGTCGATGCTAATTAACAGTATGTGATAGGAAGTGTTAGTAAATTTCTGCAAATGCCTGCCAACAGAGGCCGGAAAGTCCAGTGCAACGATCGCCTCTGCCTCCCTCAATGGGCATCTTTGGCGAGGAGATGTCGGGATCCGTTAAGAGCCGTCCTGTCAGCGCACCCAGGATTACGAGGTAAGATTTTCATGTGCTTCCCAGCAAAGGATGTGGACATTGGCATACCTGATCTTGTCACTGGTAGCATTTGCAAACTCTCGCCAACTAATTGCGACTCGGTAGGAGAGGTTCCCCGGTGTCGCGAGGGATGCGGAGGAGGCCATCAATCGCATTGGACGCGGGGTCGTCTAATGCTGCGGATTTCACGAGGTTCCATCAAGCAAGGTGGGGTCATGCTTGATGGTGCAACGAGTTGCCCATTGCCGATGTACTCAAGCACACAAGTACCCACCACAAGTACCCATCACTTTGATGTTCGGGGACAATGGCAGGCAGATATCTGGAGTATTGGCACAAGAGGCACCCGTCGCTTTGGGCAAGCCCTCCAAACCTGCATCGCAGCCGCGGAAAGGGGAAATTGGGGCGTCGGAGGAGGAGACGAGCCAGAAAATGAAGAAGATCGAGCATGGCATACTGCGCAAGTCGATGACTGTTACTATCTCGGACAAGGTGGCCGCCGCGTTTACGGAGAAGGCCACCGACAAGGACTCCATGGAGGAGGAAGCTCGGCAGCTGGCGCTGTACATATTTTGGAATCTTAAATCTCAGTTTGATGCGATGCACATCACCAAGGCCAACTTGGAGCCCCTCCTAACTAAGGCGCAGGCGGACCGCTGCATGGCCTTCTTGGACCTGGATGGAGACCAGAAGGTCAGCTTGCAGGAGCTGCGTGATGCTGTTATCAAGGTTTACCAGGTGATGACTGCATCTGTTTGAATGTCAATGGTGGCAAAGCATAGGGGGCATTGTATCCTATGAACGTGCCTGTGAGTTGTGGGGGCTCTTTTACAGGATCGCCGGCGGCTGGCGATGCAGCTGCAGGACAGGGACACCATCGCGGGCCGGCTGGAGTCTGTGCTAAGCATCCTCCTCCACACACTCTCTATTTTAGGCTACCTGCACATTTTCCATGTGGACATCGCCTCGATGTGGTTCACTTTCTCATCCGTGCTTCTCGCGATGTCGTTTGTCTTTGGCAACAGCGTCCGTACAATCTATGAGTCCGCCATCTACATTTTCCTGGTGTAGTAGCCACACCAAATACCCTGCCCCTGTTTTCCTTGTTGGAGACTCAACACCTGCGTATGCTGAAGGGTCAGGGGTGTGCATGATGATCGAATATGTGCCTGCGCAGGTTCACCCTTTCGATGTGGGCGACACTGTTGTGATATCAGAGCGCATGTACACCGTGGAGGCCATCAACCTGATTGTCGTCACCCTGCGTCACATCGACGGCTCCCGAGTCTACCAACCAATCTCTCTCATCAACACCGTCCCCCTCTGCAACCTCACACGCTCGGGCAACAAGAAGGAGAGCATGACGATGCTGTTAGATTACAGCGGAGAGGCAGCCTGCCACGGAGTCCTGACCTGTCTGAGGGAGTGCGTGGGAAAATACGTCACCGCCAATTCCTCAAAACTCGCGCCTCAGTTCAACATCAGTGCAGCTCCGGCTGAGAACCCGCAGAAGATCAAGGTCATCATCCGATACACGTTCAACTCCAAAGGTGCGCACCAACTAACGCGGACATAAGCCCGTCCAGCTGCCCTGCAGACATGCCCCTCACGGATATGACACTATCTGGTTGTCAAGGATATGACGCTTTTTGGTTGTCAATCCCCCCTGTTTGCAGGAGAGGACCCTTTGCTCCTGGAAACGATCCGCAGTGAGCTATCGATGGCCGTCAGTGGCGGACTGCACGCCATGGGCGCACGCTTCACTCTGCCTCCGCAAGTGATCGAGACGGTGAGCCCCCTCCCTCGTTGCATTTCACCCCCGCACTTTCCTCCCTTCGCGTCACCGCCCACCGGTTCTTACAGCCAAGTGTGCGTCCGCGATAGATCCCGACGCCCCCCGAGACTTGCGAACGACCAACGAGCAGCCGACCAGCCGGAAACGCTATGCGCGAGACTGCAACCACCTGAAGCCACGTTAATATATTCCGAACCTGTACATACAACCTCATGACAGAAACAGCGCAAGTGCAGTCCGGTCGAGAAGATGTAGAGTTCCCAATATGTCTACACTGGAAGTTTTCGATTCACTCTTTCCACTCTGCGAGCCCCCCTTTCCCCTCTTTCCCCTCTATGAGTCAACCCCAATCTGAGGTATTGACGTGCAATGATGTTTGAAGGATGAGGTATCTGATAGTTCTGACGTCAGAGATCGTTACTCATTCGAATCATAGTTGAGCGTTGCTAGGAAGGAATCCACATGATCCATACTGACATTTAGAAAAGGGTTGACCATTGCCTGCGCTGCGCCTGTGTCTTTATCACCGATACCACCATTGCTTTCGACTATCTGCTCACATTCGCGCTGCCTTTTACGCCCTGCACCCATCCCATTTGACACACTTGCAACAGCAACAACTGGACCCGTGGCCGTATCATCACCGCCTTGTCGCACCTGCCCTGCAGCTATTGCGCTAGCACCGCCCTCCCTACTCTGCCCTAATG
Organism: Tetraselmis chui; assembly: GCA_026401115.1. NCBI lineage: Eukaryota > Viridiplantae > Chlorophyta > Chlorodendrophyceae > Chlorodendrales > Chlorodendraceae > Tetraselmis > Tetraselmis chui. The sequence goes on from JAPMLY010001033.1 coordinate 121,646, forward strand.
CTGTTGCTTCGGGATTGGTAGCCTGAACGTAACTGGTGTGCTCCCTGTTGCCGGAGTCGATGGACTCCGAGCACGACGATGAGGGCAGCTCTTCTGTAATAAGCATAGCCCCCTCCCCCAGTGTCAGACTCCTCCAACACTCAGCGTCTTCTGCGGTCACATCATCAGCGGCCGCGCTTATTGGACCACCCCCAGCGTGATGACGATGCTGCCTCGGCGGTGAGCTGGCGGCTGCTATAGTGGCAACCTCCGAGGGCGCAGGCTGTTGCTGGCCGCCATCCTGCATTCCCGTCCATGCACTCTGTGAGCCGGAAGTAGTGAAGCATGCAAATGCGCAGCGCTGTTCCTCTGCAGATGTGGTGAGTGGTTGTGGGGAAGGACAACGAACCTGGGTGGGCGGCACGCTGCCTGGCACGCGGTCGCTCTGCTGCCTGTTTGAAGATCCATTCCCCTGATCCAGCAGATAAGGTCTAAATGAGCCCGACTGATTAGATTAACGCGAACCAGAGCAGCTGCGCAACCGAGGCACACCTCACCGCTGTCACGGCATGTGCGTCCACCACCTCCAGCACGTGCTTCAGCACCGGGTTGAGCTGACACAGGGTTGCTCGCTGCTGTTCTTTCACCCAGAGCCGGTTGAACTCCGACACCAGCGACGCCAAACTCTGCATGCTCTCACTCCCCTGCTGCCGTCGACCGTTTAACGGCGCAAGAACGTTGTGCGCCTCGGACTGGAACTCACGCAGCGACCGCTCGAACCCGCCGTCAGCGAGGTACCTCTCCACCAAGGCGGGGAGCAGGTCGGGCGTCGCCACCACCATATCCGTCGTCCGCACAATGTAGAGGAAAGATATACAGTACACGAGTGGCACAAATGTGGATTCGAGTGCAAGAAAGCAGACCCGGGGCGCAGAGGTGTGGAACGAGCAGGTACTAGTGGAGTCTTCGGGTCGTTATCAGTGCTGAGTACCTGAAGGAAGAATCGACGTGCGGGACACAACTCAAGAGGGTGCCGGTTTGGGCTTACCTGAAAGTCCCATATCCGTGGGAGCAATTAAAAAAAACAAAAAAACGGAAGACGGGTCTGTGCCATGCCCTAATCCTTACCACGAGATGAACACGCAAACAATGACGACGGGTAAATATAAGCAGCAGAGTCATGGAGACTACAGGTATTATTTACGTACAGCAAAGACGTGTACCTGCAAAACAAAATTAGGTATGTCAACTTAATAACCTGTACCTGTACGTACCGTCTACGGGTACCTGTGGTGAATTTTGTTGCTTTACGGGTATCCGTGGTAGGTTTATTGCCCGGCGGTAGCATTCAAATGGACGACTTAAGAATATTTAATATAATAATTATGAAATATATTGAGTAGCGAGAGTTCAATTTAAAAACAATACTAATTATTTATAATAATACATCTCAGCTATTGTACATAATATGTTATGCTATGATAGAATATTAGGAATGATAAGACAACTTCTGTTGACAAATGAGAAATACCAACAATTATTACGATGGCATCATTAATTGGACGAGATGAGTATCAACGGATACGGATATCAGCAACCTTGCTCATCGGGCTCGAGCCTTTGGCATGCAGTGCTTGATGTGGCCGTTGGGAACCGACATCACAGCACCTGCTGTCCTGCTCAGCACGGTGCACTACTCTGGATTTCCCTTATCGACATGCTAGGGGGTCGAATGAAGAACGAGGAGGCTAAATCGATGGACTACGGTACTGACGCACGTGGCATCGCGAGTCGGGGCGCCGGCAGCTGTGCGGCGGGTGAAGCCGCCGGCGGTGCGTCTCGAGGGTCGACAGTCGGAGCCAGCGGGGCGACTCCGTCACAGAGACAAGAGGCGACGACAACGCCGAAGAATGAGTTGAAGGACTTTACGAAGAAGGTGCATGATGGGCTAGGAAATCTGAAAGGGAATGCCCCCACGGTGTCCGGGATGGCTATGCTGGAGAAAGTGAGCCACGTGACGGGGGATCAGCTGTTGGCGAAGTTTCTCAAGATATCTTTTAGCAGCGCCAGGACTCGACGGGAGGTGGGGAGCGCGGCGGCGTCCGAGGTGGCCCAAGCCCTTCTGGTGAAGCACAGCAAACCGGTTATCGAGCCCATCCTGGAGGATGTGAGGAAGCTAGGGCACCGAGTCGCGATGCAGGTTGCGATCGCGACGACGGACGTCCTTCTCGACTACGTCCATCGACTCCTTTCCACAGTTCAGCGGGCAGCCCTGTGGACGGTGGCATCTTCCGATGAGCTAATCGCTGCCGTGACTTCTCCACTGACGATCAAATTGCGCGTTTCGGCCAGCCGCTGGGAGGTGGTAGCGCTACGGGTAAGGTGGAGAGGGTGGCGGGCTTGCGATTGACAAACAACATTTATGTCGCTCAATACACAAATCCACTCTTAAGCCTGACTGCTGTGCTGCAGGCGACGAGCCTACTTCTTGTATTAACGTCTTTACGTGCGTTATACCTTTTCACAAGCCAAGGCTTTCGAATCGGAATTGCTTGCGGCGGGCTTGTTGGCCTTGTGTCGACCGCGTCCTATTGGCGGCACAGGTGAGCGGGGCCGTGGACTACTCCACCCGCCACATCCATTGCTCATAGCCTCATGTCATTATACCTTGACATGCTCCCGTTTGCGCGCGCTCAGGTATCTGCGGGCACAAAGGTCATATGTCCTATCTTCGGAGTGGTTGGAGGGAGGGCGGGGCGACGACTGCTTGACCTATTTTAAGACTGCATCTGAAGACACAGTTGGCACCGATGGCCGCCTGGTGCATCATGTCAGTGGCCCGCACAGCGCATGGAACACCCTCCTCTTGCTATCCTCCCCTTCACCCCGTCCCTCTCCTTCATCTTACCCTTGGCCTCCCTTCCTCAGACTCCCAATGGCCTTGAGTGACATCATGACAGGTGTTCGCATGCAGAGCGAGAGTAGCTCCCCTGATCTAACTTGATATTGAGAGGGCAGGGTGACCGTGTGTATCTACAGGGTTTGATTTGGCTGAACACACTGTTGACTATTGTGTGGCCCAAGCTGGCAAAGAATCTTGGGAACTTTCTGCAGGCAACCGTCAACGACCTCGTTGCCCAGTGCGCACCGCAGATCCTTCCTCATGTTTGCTTTTTCTCGCAATCCCGTCCAACTCGCTTAGCCGACAAGAGGCATCGCTAACATTGGCCCTCACTCCTATTTGCCGCCCAACCAATCGCTCACCTACTCGCCTACATCATCTTGCGCGCATGCTCCAGCTTCAAGCCGTCCTTTGTGAGCAGCCTGGAGATAGTGGCGTGCGACTTGGGAAACCTACCCATCGATGTTCGTCGGATGCTAATGAACCACACCACCGACTCTGAGATAGATTTCGATGTTGCCATTCTGTATGTCCCTTCGCATTCTGCACAACCAAGAGATATACAATACGACTGCGCCCAGACATTCGCAGTCTTGATTTCTGTCTCAATTTGCTTCCTTCTGACGAAACTCGCCATGTCGCAGGTGGAACGGGCAGGTGTCCATCGACCTCGTGATTGAAGTGCAAGGCGCTCGGTTCTTCACGCAGATCCGCCACCTCCACTTCAAAGGAGAGTTCCACGTGAAGGCGGCCCCACTAGTCCCCGTTTTCCCGGGCTTTGCCGGGGTTGCTGTTTCCCTTATAAAACCACCAGAGCTGGACTTCAAGGTGTCTGTCAAACAGGCACGACGGCACACGCGACTCCCTCTTGCCCAAGCAGCTCCCCCGAATATGAACTCGAATGCGTCCTCCTACATGGCTTTCTTTCAGTCTTATGCACGCCCCTTCCCTTCAGTAGGTGTTCACCCCCGGTGTGGTCGTGACCTGGCTGAAGCGGTTCATTTTGGAGACCATCGACGACCTGCTGCTGTGGCCAAACCGCATCGTCGTCCCCCTGCTAGACGAGGAGCAGCCCAATGTTGGTCGTTACATGCACCGCTTGCTGTGCCACGCAGTTGGTATTATTCGTGTGGCGGTACGCTCCGCCACGCATCACCCTTTTTTTCTTCTCTGTCCCCTAGCATGTGGATCATAAGTGATGCCCCCCTTGTGGCTACCATCCATCGGTCATGTTCTGATGGGACAATGTAATGTCGCTTCATGTGCAGGTTGTGGCTGCAGAGGGGCTTGACAAAGCCGACTTACGCGGGAGCGACCCTTACGTGCTGGTGGACACGTCGAGGTCCGAATTCAAGATCACCAAGACGATACGCGGCACTCAATCTCCGGTGCTGGCCCTTTTTCGAGTGCAATCTATGAGAAACTCTCTCTCCCTCCCTCCCTCCCTCCCTCCCTCCCTCCCTCCCTCCCTCCCTCCCTCCCTCCCTCCCTCTCCTTCTCCCTCTCCCTCTCCCTCTCCCTCTCCCTCTCCCTCTCCCTCTCCCTCTCCCTCTCCCTCTCCCTCTCCCTCTCCCTCTCCCTCTCCCTCTCCCTCTCCCTCTCCCTCTCCCTCTCCCTCTCTCTCTCACACACACACACACACACACACACACACACACACGCGCGCGCGCACGCACGCACGCACGCACGCACAAACAAGCGCACACACATTCGTTGTGGGCACTTCGCTCAGGGCTGAACTAGCGGCTGAGTTTGTCTATTAATTCGTTGTCCGAGCTGGTGCTCTGCAGGTGTGGGAGGAAGTTTGCTATTTGCAAGTATTTGAGGTCTCGCGAGCTCTACACATCGAAGTGCGCCCCTTCGCAGTGTAATGCGCTCAACTCGATTTCACGTCGTGTTCATGGCATCGCCTAACTCCCCTTCACTGCGTGCTGCAGCTTTGGGATGAGGACAACGCCAGTGCCGATGATCTTTTGGGCCGCTGTTGCATCGACATATCGGGCCTCAAGCCAGGGAGGCCTTACGATAGGTGTGACAGTCATCGATCCATGTTGGGCTGGTAGTTTGGACATCATTGCTCGAGTAAAGGTGTCTTCATGCTTTGACGTATGTGCTTTGTGCCATTCTAGGTGGTACAACCTCGGGATGGGCCCCTTCCACTCCATTGAGGGCTGTGGGGCGGGCTTTGGCAAAATCAGGCTCCGCACCACGTGGTGGCCGATGGAGGAGATGCTCGCGAAGACCGGCATAAACGTCGTCGATACGAAAGCTGAGGTACGCCTACGGATGCCACGGTCAGGTTGTCAGGCTGCGTGTTTAGTTCTGGTCGGTGCTACATAATCGAGAGTAAGTAGATTATAATTTCGTTTTTTGCGAATGCTCTCTCACTCCTTCCGGGTACTGCGCTGTTGCCGGGGCGCGGTGGGCATCCACATATGTGTACATGCATGTTCCTGTGTGTGATGAGTATATATATGTGTATATATTATGTTTTCCAGAGGGTGAGGGGTGAGGCTCGCGCGCGCGCGCGCGTGTGTGTGTGTGTGTGTTTGTGTGTGTGTGTGTGTGTGTGTGTGTGTGTGTGTGTGTGTGTGTGTGTGTGTGTGTATTGTGTGTGCATATAGCTCCCTGCGTATGTTTGCTCTTGAGTATTGAATTTAGCGTATATTTCTTAGTTTATATCTTTACATTTAAATCCCTGCGTGAGTTTAATCTAGCTTATTTATTGCATTGTAATCATGCTCAATTATTATGTGTGTTTGTGTGTGTGTGTGTGTGTGTGTGTGTGTGTGTGTGTGTGTGTGTGTGTGTTTGTGTGTGTGTGTGCGTACGTGTTTGTTGCTGCGAATGTCATTGTGCTTTCGTGGCCATGTGCACAGGAGTACAAGCCCGAGCAACTATCCGTAGTGCAACGAGGCTGCGTCTTTGCTCAGGCGGTGCGGTGCTCCGAGTTGCCTCTGGATTCTAGTGAGGATGAGTACGTCGTCCAAGTATCCTCCGGATCCGAACGTGTGAGTGCCAGTGCTTTAGTGGTCATTATTGTCACCATCTCTCGCATTGCATCGCATTTGTTGTGGCGTGCACGAAACGTACCCATCTCCAACTGCCTGCGCTCACCGATACCATGCCCCTCCCTTCTTCCCCCCTTCGCTGCCAGTATACCTCTATCGGGGGCTACGTGGACAAGGGCACGGTAGACCTTTGCTTCAGCGCCCAGTTTTACGACGTTTGCGTCACAGGGGAGGTGGTCTTCAAGGTGACGCTGTGCCCTCCCCCCCTGCCCTTATGACACTCCACACACATCAGAAGTGCTGTTCCGTGTCCGGTCATCTTCGCTGCCGTCCAATTCTTGAGGTGCGTCGTGCCGTTGCATTCGTCACAGGTGCTGCGTCGCTCCAAGCCTGGCGCTCCGCTGAGCCTGGTGGGAGTGTTAGCTGTCCCTCTCGCCTTCCCCGCCGTCTCCCCCGACGGTGTCCTCGAGGGCACCTACAAGCTGGCTAGCCTGAGGCGGCATAGCGTGGCCATAAAGCTGCAGTGGCTGCCACTGGACTGCGCCTCACTGCCGTTTCCGCCCGTCAGCCCCACCACCCACGGCTGTTTTGGCGTCTTCGTGGAGAAGGCCACTTCCCTGATCAACGCTGACGTGGTGGGACTGTCGGACCCCTTTGTGAAGCTCGCTGTGGGCACACACAAGGCGCGGTCGAAGTGTCTGCAGGAGACGCTGAATCCAGTGTGGAACGAGGTGCGTAATACGCCTGTCGGCTTAGTGCATCGTGTGCAGATCGTCAGTCGCGGCTCTGCAGGAAGTTTGACACTCTGTTCGTGTGCAGCATTTCGAGTTTGTGGATGTTTCGACGCGGGAGACGCTGACGGTGCGGGTCAGGGATCAGGACGCGGGGACGTCGGAGTCGTTGGGAGAGGTTACGCTACCCGTGGCGGAGGTGGCGCGCGTGTGTGATGCCAACACGGCGGGGTACTGGTACAACACTTGGCCGTTGAGGGGTGTGAAGAGCGGAGCCGTGAGCATGCGGTTGCATTGGAATCCAGGGCACCGCTTCATGGACACCGACATCTCCGTCGCGCGTCGCAGCGCCCAGCGCGCGTTGCGGGAGCAAAGGGTGGCGGAGCTACCGCGGACAACGTGCAGGCTGCAGGAGGCCCTGCAACTCCCGCACTGGCACGACTTACCCGGCGTCGTGTGGCAAGGTGAGGCGGCGCGCATCCTCAGACAAGTCACAATCCTTACAATCTGTCGCTCAATGAGTTTTATGCGATGAGTGTTGACGATACCGCTTTTCCCTCTTTGTCTCTCAGAACCTCTGGAGCGCGGCCAAGCGGAGGTGGGCAGAAAGTCTTCAGCCTGTGTTTTGTTTGTCTGTTTGTTTCGTCGTGCATTTGGGATTTGTGTCCCTGAGTTGCTGTTCTTGTGATTTGCATCGACACAGGGCTCAACGACGGGAGGCCCGTCTCAGTCTATCACGCATGGCTTGGATATGCCGAAGTGGAGTGTTCTGCTCGTCCTCCACGGCATTCACGCCGAGGGCATGGACAAGAGCGGTGGAGACAGCGGGGCCCGCTTCTCGGAGCCTCTCGCTGCCGGCGCCACACCTCCTGGCTCCACTGGCAGGCTGCCGTCCTCCGGTAGCGGTGATCCAGCAAGGTTGCAGACTTCCTTTTCTGTCAGAGGGCTTGCGTGCACGCTGATGTGGGCTGCAGGCACAGATGCCGTTGGTTTGGAATGGCGGAGCGTTCCTCCCGCGGCGGACGATGATTTGGTCGTCGAGATTTACTCAACCACACTCCAGGTAACCCCCACCCAAGTTTTTCTATACCCTGATAAACCGCTGTGCTTGACACTGTTATTGCGCCTGACGATACTGACTCGTGCGTGCGGGTTAGGGCGACGCGGTGACGGGGCAGCTGACGGTTCCGCTGTCGGCGGCCTGGAGCGCACCGGAGAGATATCTGTCCGGACGGTTTCGCGTGTCGGGGTGCGTGGAAGCGCATGTTGAGCTTGAGCTCGCATGGGTCCGTTCCCGGGCTGCCGTCAGCAACGCACGGCCCCTTTCGACACGCACCCTCAACCCCGTGGTCACCTTCAGCGAGGTGGGCGCGCTTCACGTGAAGCTGCTTTCCGCGCGAGGGCTGCGCGCCGCCGACAGCAACGGCAGCAGCGACCCCTTCTGCGTCTTCAAGGTGCACACCCTCGTGCCGGCGCGCTCTGACCCTCCCTCCCCCCGCCAGTCGGTGGACCGCTGCACTTGCGGCTGACTTTGGGTTTTAGGGTTTACTCGAACCCTGACTTTACTTCCCCAAACTGTGCCGGACTAGACCGGCCCGTACCGCTTCGTATCCACAGTTAAATTCAAGACGCTCGGCCCCACCTGGGACGAAACCTTCACCTTCCCAAACATCGCCCAGAGCTCCGTCCTGCATGTCAAGATATACGACAAGGCACTCCTCCCTCTTTCTAAAACTTTTCCCTTCTTGGGCATTTGCTGTGCTTTGTGTGAGTCGCTTGCGTGTCTGAGCGTCGCCGGCGTTGCGCAGGATAAACTGCGAAATGACTTTTTGGGGGAGGTACACATTCCGGTGCAGGCCGTGGTCTCGACAGGCAAAGGACAGCTGCAAAGTGCTTTCCGCCTCAAGGCGGGTCCCACATCCAGTCCCGATTGAATTCCCCGTTGCGGTACGGTACCAGCTGAGCGAGCATAACGCTGACCCGGACCCAATTGTGTGCGCTCTTCGGTTTTGTCGGCAGGGGCAGAAGGCCACGGGTGCGGTCTTCTTACAGCTCAAATGGGAACGCAGCGCGGGGGGCAGCCCGATGGCGCCCGTGACGCCACTCTTGAAAAGTATGCTTCCCGGCATACGTTTCAGCAGACGCCCTGCCTCAGACTGCAGGCGTGCGCGGTCGATTGCTCCCAGCCAAAGCTGCCGTCGTGCAGTTTCGTCGCTGCGTTACGTGCTTTATGTATTCAAACAACTAAGTACTGTGTGGACTCGAGTGTGTGCAGCTATACCCCGCGGTGTGAGTGTCACTCCCCACTCTGCAGCCTCGGCGACTGGCGGGCAGCCGTCGCTCTCGGACAGGCTGGGGATGCTGACGGTTGTTCTGGACGCGGGTCGCGACTTGGCTGCCATGGATCGAGACGGCAGCAGCGACCCGTTCTGTACCCTCAAGGTGTGAGCAGCCAACGCCGCCTGCTCACCCCTCCCCGACCTTCCGGAGTTTTTGTGACCCTCGCCCAAGCAGCATCGTAATGTGGAGTTCTTTTCAACTTTGCTTTTGGCTTGTTTCCAGTGGAAGGTATTTAACTTTTGACAATAAGGTTCGCAAAGCGTAAGATGTGGGAATACTTGATAACCTGCCTCGCGGATTTCCTTTGCGATATTTTGTGAGGAGAATGATGGGGTGGATGATGGCGTATTTTGGCCTCTGAGGCGCGGTGTTTACGCCGCTTGGGCCGCTCCGCGACGATACGGCGGGTGTTGTGTAATTAGGGTTTGTTTCTCTCTTTTTTTTTTTTAAGGGCGTCGGATTTCAGGGCCCTCATACCCTAAATTAGCACAATTCTACGGATCGTTGCATAACAAAGCGCCTGCATCACCCCCCAACATCGTGCTGCTGCGGGGGCAGGTGGCCGACCAGCGCCACGTGACGTCGAGGAAGAAGAAGACGCTGAATCCAGAGTGGGGGGAACGCTTTGTGTTTGAGAATGTGTCGCCCGAGGACTGCCTCCGCATTAATGCTTGGGATGAGGTAAGCTTCTCGTCTCAAAATAAGGGGTGTTGGTAGTGGTTGCGGTGGTGGTGGTAGTGGTACTGGTGCTGGTGCTGGTTATGCTGGTGATTGTGGTGGTGGTGGTTGCGGTGGTGGTGGTTGTGATGGCGGCGGTCCTGGTGATGATTGTAGTTGTGCTGGTGTTGGTTGTGGTGCTGATGTGAGTGGTGGTGGTCATGGTGGTGGTGTGGGTGGTGGTAATGGTTGTGGTGCTGGTGCAGGTGATGGTTGTGGTGGTGATGGCTGTAGTGCTGCTGCTGCTGCTGGTGCTGGTTATGCTGGTGATTGTAGTGGTGGTGGTGCTGGTCCTGGTGCAGGTCATGGTTATAGTGGTGATGGTTGTGGTGATGGTGGTGCTGGTTATTCTGGTGATTGTTGTGGTTGTAGTGGTGGTGATCATAGTGGTGGTGCTGGTGGTTGTGATGGCGGCGGTCCTGGTGATGGTTGTGGTGGTAGTAGTGATGATGGGGATGGTGGTGGTGGTGGTCCTAATGCTGGTGATGCTGGTGATGGTAGTGTTTGTGGTAATAGTGGTGGTGGTGCTGCTGCTGCTGTTGGTGGTGGTGATCATAGTGGTGGTGCTGGTGGTTGTGATGGCGGCGGTCCTGGTGATGGTTGTGGTGGTAGTAGTGATGATGGGGATGGTGGTGGTGGTGGTCCTGATGCTGGTGATGCTGGTGATGGTTGTGGTGGTGCTGGTGATGGCTGTGGTGGTAGTGGATGTACTGGTTCTGGTGATGGTTGTGGTTGTGGTGATTGTGGTGGTGCTTGTGATGGTGGTGATTATTGCGGTGATAGTGGTGGTGCTGCTGCTGTTGTTGGTGGTTGTGCTGGTGAAAGAAGTGGTGGTGGTGGTGGTGGTAGTGGTTATGGTGATGGTTGTGGTTGCGGTGATGATTGTGGTGGTGATGGTAGTGTTTGTGGTAATAGTGGTGGTGGTGGTGCTGCTGCTGCTGTTGGTGGTGTAGTGGTTGTAGCTATGCTGGTGGTGCAGGTGATAGTAGTAGTGGTGGTGGTGGTGGTGGTGATGCTGGTGTTGATGCTGGTTATGATGGTGTTGCTGGTGATGGTAGTGGTGCTGGTGATAGTAGTGGTGGTGGTGCCGGTGGCAGGGGCGTCAAATCTTTTGATGACAGGAAGTATAAATGAAAATGATAATGGTTACTTGTAACAAGTACAAACTGTCCGCTGGTTGCTATGTTGCATGGGGTCCTCCCACCCATGTCATGGATAATGGAACATGTTTCCGCACTCCCTCCGTCTGTTTTGCTTCGATCGACGGCCGCGCTGTTTTGTGTCTGGCGTCGCGTTTTTCAGGATTTTATGACGAAGGAGCGAATGGGGACGGCGGTGGTGGCGGTGGGGGAGCTAACATCGGCGTCGCTGCAGAAACACATCCTCCCTGTCACCCTCAACGGCTCCCCTGCCGGCCGCCTCCTCATCCACGCCTCGTGGGAAGAAGAGGACTTTAGTGGAGAGGTGGAGCGCCGCCACCCCTTTCCTCACTCACATACACCTCAACGCGCCTCTCTCGCTCCCTCGCCTCTATTCATTTTCATTCACCCCCCCCCCCCCCCCCCCCCCCTCCCCCCCCTTATTATTTTCAGGCGAAGACTATTTTCATGCAGAGCTCGACCGATTTCGATGCAAGCAGTCCCTCAAGGCTCAGTCCGGTGCGTCTCTTGCTCTGCGACTGACGGAGAGTCCTTGTCGTTACCGATGGCGGTTTTGGCGGTTTGGCAGAGTTTGCGGTGTTAGTAGTGTAGGTGTCATTTTTGTGTTGGTGGTCGATGGTGGCATGCATGAGTAGGTTGTGTGATGGGACGCAGTTCATTGGCCTCATTGCCGTGAACCGTCGCCCATTCTTGTCTTTAGTGATTGCTGACTGCCACCGTCCCGTGCCATGTGCCCCCCCCCTCCCCCCTACCCCCCCATTTTGCCATCAACTGTGCGTTAGTTTCGGGCAGTCGCGGGGGAGCCGCTGGACGATAGCGTTGCCTCCAGTAGCCCACAGACGGGCGACGTGTCGGGAGTGTCGGAGCGGGGTCGGGGGAGTGGCGAGGTTGGAGAGACTGCAGTGGGCGGCGGTAGTAGAGTGCACAGCCCGCCAAGGGTGTCGCTTTCGCGTGCATTGTCGTGGAAGGATGTCAAGCTGCTGCACTGCGAGTGGAACGGGGTCACCGGGCTGCGCCCCTCCCGGTCGGCCCGGAGGGTGTTCATGGCGTTTAAGGTGGGCCACGAGCGGCACGTGACGGAGGTGGTGACGGTGGGGGCGGAGTGCACGGAGGTGACGGTCAAGGTGGCGTTCCGGTTGCCCGTCGTGGCGGCCGACCGGTCGCAGCGGCCCTTCGTGCTGCGGGCTAGGCTTTACGAGCGACTGCCGATGAGGCAGGTGAAGCGGATGGTAGCGGAGGCGCAGGTGGCGCTCGACTGTGTCATTCAGGACGAACGGCGACGAGTGATGGGGAAGGCGTGGCCTATGACTGGCCGCAGCATTTGGAACGCGGGACACGCGGCCATCTTGCTGGACTTGTGTGCCATGTGATCGTCAATGATGACAGCGCTACGCCAGCCCAGCCATGCGAACTGTTGGTGGCATGGAAACCTTTAGCCCTAAAGCCCTAAATAGCGTCCAAATCGCTGTAGTGTCTGGGAAGTTTGGAATGGCCACCGTGGAATCGGCGGAGCTGATGCGTTGAGGGAATGAGGGGTGCGGTTGAGGGGGCAGGGAGTAAGAAGGGGAGCGATGGGGGCTGCTTTGGCACCGCTCCATCGAAATGGCGTCATTTTCGGGAGTCTTGGGACGACGGCTCCGAAGTGGGGGCTTAATTGGCATGTGATAGGCTGTTGTATAATTATGCTTCACAATTAGTTGATTTCTCACTCGCGGAGAATAGCATCGCTATTGTTGGCAGCGGTAATTGTAGAACGTGCGTTGTAGACGGGTGTTTTTGTTGAATTTATGCTCTGAATAGCATCGAAAGAGGCGAGCTCGACGCGCGGCACCAAAATCCGACCATGTTGCCAGAATGTTCGTCACCATGATATTTAATGGAATATGAGCAAAGTGCTCGTGGATTGCAAATTGCCACCAATTTGCTTGTCAAAATGTTCACCACACACAGTAAGAATTGTCAGTGTTCATATACTATAATAAGACGATGGATCATAAGCGATATTGAATAAACCGGCTGCGATGCTTTTAAAGTAAGGGCAATTGATTGTGGCCATTTTGTTGGGTACTTTACTTGATGCCAATGGCACTGTGTGTGAAACAAACTTGCAAGTCGGCCCTGGACAGCATCATCGCTTAAATGTGCATGACATGATAGCGTTTCTACATTTGCATTATGCGCATCGGTTGCGCGGTCAAACGAAGAAGAATTTACAGGTTTGTACAAAATGTATGTACACCAGTCGTCGCCTCGCACATCCCGCATATTATAGCAACTCGACCCCCTGCGCCGAACGATATTCAGAGCACCACTACGCCCAACCGTGTCGCTTTTCCGACAATCCTTTGCGCGTCGCCCATCATAACCTCTCTCGTCTCGCCCTATTGGCGTAGTAACAAGACTATTAGATTGACTACAAACCCGGCATCTCGCAGTCAGCATCACCTAATAGATATATGATGGTCAAACTAGAAAATCATCTGATCAGAGGGTGGAGGGAGGCAGTTGTGAGCCCCCCTTCTTGTGCCGAGAATATTGCTTTCCTCCATCTTAACAAAGCATACATACCTATCTAGCTATCTGCCATGCAAAGCGAACTCAACGCTACCAACCTCACCTCACCAAAGCCTACCTCCCACCCCACCCCTTCAAATATGCCAAACCCATCTTCACGGATCCAACGTGAGGCACCCAAGCATGTCTCCATATTCCTAATCCATGCATGTCGCTCTCCCGCTAGATTTCCCGCCCGACATGCATTGCACGACTGGCGTGGAAGTCACCTTGCGTAGGTGGGCATACATGCCAATATGTTCACGCCGCCGTTATTAGATGACGACCCAAAACCCCAAAATTTACAACTCCGCAAACGACATCACATTCAAATTGAAAGACATGATCCTGAGCGTTGTTGAATTTTGTCTCATGCATACCCGCCTCTATAGAAATGATAAATTGCGTATTGTTTAACTAGGGTCAGACCCGAATCCATCTTATTCGCTCCATCGGTTTCGATTGGAGTAATGGACCCCCCCCCCCCCCCCTAAAAAAAAAAACAGTTTTCATTATTATTGAACCTTTTAGTTTGCGGCTTGTGTTGGGTTTGAGATGCGTTTGGTTGGTATTAATGGCCATGGCTTGTAAATTTTGTGGAAGCAGTGTGGAAGGAGGGCATGTAATATAAGTACATGCAATAAAGGCTAGCGCTCCCGCCCCATGTTACGCTTTCGCGCAGTCTTTTTACATTAATTGTACTTAATTATTACGCACTCTTATCTCTAAAGATCTGCCAAGTGGGTTTTAGGGGGGGGGTGGAGGTCCCCGAAGCTAGACTCATCGGAGTCGCGGAGTACGGGCATTTCCCAAAACCTCCCTACACGGCTTACTTTATGGCATGTGTTGGGTCCATGGAATGCGTGAACGCTGAACCGAACCGCGCCTCGGGCCGCGGTTGTCTTCCGCAGATGTCGTTGATGAGCTCCGGCCCCGGTTA